>JAULBX010028935.1:0-194716 GCA_032358255.1 Heterotrichella gracilis
ATAACCATTCCCCAGCGTACCCATCTGCGGTCTCATCAAGACCCCTGCGCACTGCCTGCCCCAGCCTTTACTGCCCCCCACCCCCCCCACCCCCCCCACCCCCCCGCCCACCACCACCGCACCCCCCACCACCCCGACACCCCCCCCCGCACCCCCCACCACCCCCTCCATTGCGCCCCCCTCCCTTGCGATATCTAATGGCAACGCGACCAGAGCCAGTGTTAAGGTGCATCGTCCTTCAGGGCAAGAACTCAGCCTGCAAGGATTTGCAGGCGCTGGGAGCTACCTGCGCTTTTGATCCCTTCATGACCAAATGGTGAGTTGGGAGGGGCCCTGTGCAAATTGTGCAAATTGAGTAAATTAAAAAAGTAAGTTGATGAATCCATCAAAAACAAATGATTGGTTGTTAAATGGGCTGCTGCCAAGCTAATTGTCAACATGCTGCAACTGTTCACGCAGGTGCCCTTCCAGTCAGTATTTTGTGTACCAGATGCATGGCTCCAGCCCCCCACGCATCACAGCCCACACAGGCCATAACCAGCACTATGCAGTGCTGGGGAATCCCGAGCCCAATGTGAGCAGAAACAAGAAATTGACAGCAGCTGACCCGCTGAAGACGTGCCAGACGTGGAAAAGCGTGTCAGCCAAATTCCCAGCCAAAACAGTCAAGGTGTCTCCAGTTGTGACCCTTTGTCAGCCTGCGGATCCTGCATGTAAGGCCACACCCAAGGCGTGGCTGGATGGCTTTTTGAACAAGGTAAGCTTCAGCAGGGCTGCTGGCTCTACATATGAAATTTTTTTGCTAATGACATCAAGAGTTTCTAGTAGCTTCCTCTGCTGCTTTGAAATACGTGTCAGGGGAGCAAACATAAATGTCCGGTGCAAATGATGTTTTTCAAACACTTTGCGCAGATTGCTGTGATTGCACATATACTGCCTTGGTAATCGCTTGGCGCGGCGGTCCATACAGGGGTTCACACTGTGCGCTTCACAGGGTCTAGGGTTTAGAATTTAGGGTATGGATCTCGGCCAGTGTGCTCATCATTGGCTCCCGTGATGCCTGCAGGGCAACTGCAAGTCCAACATCGACGTGATCGCAGTCAACAGTACGGATGGCAGCCTCGCGACATTGACCACAGGGCTCTCCACCTTGGCAGCTTTCAAGAAGCCCATCTGGGTGTTCCTGGGCTGCGCCGGCTGCAGTTCAGCAAAGGCGCTGCAGTTTTTCACCTCAGCCGACTCGTTCCTGGGCAGCAATAACCCATCAGCAGGGCTTGTGAAGGCATACTACTGGTCCTCCTCGCGGGCTGTGAAGGGCGCCGGAAGCACAGAGCTGTTGACTGCAGATGGCAAGCTCACTGCCATTGGGAAGGCGTTCAAACACTGAATGGGGACCAGTTGAGCGTGGTGTTTCTTGCATAGATACACAGCCCCGACGCTGCAGGACGGTGCTGGCATACTAACGGCATGTCCATCTGCAGTTGCACCTGTTGCTTGAAATTTATTATAATGAACAACAGACACTTTCTCAATAGTATGCAATTATTGGGATATCTGCCTGGTATTGGATAATAGATTGAATTAATTCAAACGGTCTGAACACCCACTTTCTACCCCTTTCACATCGTTTACTCTAAACCTTCCATTGTTTTCTTTGCTTTTCTTAGTTATTGCTAAGTAGTACTATGGGTAAGGCAAAAAGTCCTTCTGCTACAGGTAAAAGTATGTCTATTGTCAGCTGGCTGGGTTGAGAAAGAGGGGGCTGAGGTGGCCTTTCAAACGTCACATTCCATGTTATTGATCGGTTGCTATGCAAGCTGGTCGACATTCGGTAGTTATGACCATGCACGCCGTGCACCATATTAACGCCCAATGCAGTTCCTTTTGAGCTTTCAAATTCCTTTCCATTCCATTGAAGGAATTTATTTCCAGCTACCCAGTGGTGTCAAAAACCCTAAGGTAGGGTCTGGCTAGGGTTGGCCAACCGTTGGATGTCCCCAGTGGCAAAGACCGCTTTCACTCCACGATGACGCCATTCAAATAGCCCAAGCCTTGGCAACCAGTAACAGGCTCACTAGACAGGGTAACCTTCGCCTATGTGACCTGTTTGACGGTTGGCCTTGCCCCCCATGTCCGCATGCCCAACGTGTGGCCAAGAGCCTACCAGCGTGGCACGGGGTTTCAAGCGGGGTGCCCCCCTGCTTCGCTGCACTAGTCAACCACGTCGTTTGCTCTCTGCCCACAAGTTTATTTCCCAACCACAGCTTTGTTAAACACTGTGCCATACCGTGCTGTACCCGATAAAGAATGTGTTTGCCAAAGTCGGAATTTTGACTGCAGTCGAAACCTACAGGCTAGCTAGTGGCAAGAGAAACGCTTTTGTTTGCTGCACCAGCCTGCGCGCAGCATACGGCATCCCACAAGGCAGTGAACTGATTCAGCAGGTTTTGTAGCTCTTTCTACAACCCGTGCCTCAGGAGCTCTGTGTGAAGGTACGCAGGGCGAGGGCGAGGGCGAGGGCGGTTTTGCCTGGCATCTGCACGCAAAACCCTTGCTTTGTTTTTATCACGGCGTGTGCCTACTCAGGCCCAGGCCACGCACTGTATACAACTTGAGGTACTTGGCTAATTGTTGACTTTGAAGTGGCTCCCGCTACCTTCTGATCAAACAGCTAGCCACAAACAGACACAAACCCACCTCACACCCACACTCAGACCACCATGGTGTGCCCCTCCAGGATGCAGGTGCATGCAGCGCGAGCCTTTGCTGCCTGCCCTAGCCGCTGCACCCCGATGGGTAGCAGGGGGATGGCGTTTCGTTCCCTATCGGGCAGGGCGCTGCGGTGCGTGGGCCACCCACGGTTGCCAAAGCTGCCCAGCAGGCATGCATGTGACGTGCGGGCAGCGTCCAGTGCCAGTGCTACCAGCGCCACAGAAGGCGTGGGCAGGGAGGTTCTTGTGAGCTTCAATGGCCAGGTATATACAACCCACCCACTCACCCCCCCCCCACACACACATCCATACTCAGTTGCTAGCGCAGGACAGGTGTGGGGTGGGCAGAGTGGGATATAGGCAGGGGGGTCTGTGAGGACCCAGCTGTGAACTGCAACAAGTTAGCTACAGGAAACCATCATTTTTATAAACCTGTGGGCCTAAAACTACACTTGGGAGGTACCCTTGGCGATTATGGGTGTCGCCATGCCATGTCTTGGGGTTGTTCCACCGTGCCCACCCTGCTATATCTATACTGACCCACTTGTGAACCCCAATTGCCAAACCTATGCAAGGGGAGGGGATGGGGAGGTGAGGTGAGGGGCTAGCTATTCGAGACAACGTTTGGGTTTGCTTTTATGGGGTTTTGTAGCAGGGCGTTAGGCGTTGGGTTTTGTGAGGACCCAGTCGGGAACTCGTATATTAACTCTAATAGAGGAATTATCACTCCTGGGCCTATATTACTCTTAAAGGTACTTTTGGAGGTCAGGGCATGTATCGCCATGCCATGCCTTGGGGTTTGTTCCACCATGCCTGTGGGCGGCAGTGGCTTGGCCAGCGTATCCCCTGACCTTGCAGGTCAAGCAGTTTACTTTAACTGACTTTCTCTCACTCACAAAAGTCCACTGCACCACCCACCCCATTCCGCACCCGCCTCGCCTCCACCACCCATGCACCACCGACCCCATCGCTCCCCTCACTACCCACAGGGCCCCGCCCCAGTCTCTACCCCGCCGCCCCTCGAACCCCTCCCCTCCGCCACCAGCCCCCTCAAACCGGGCCAGATCGACGCCCAGAAGTTCAACCTGCACTGGAGCTGCGCCACCTGGTCCGAACTGAACATGACCCAGTGGCCCGATGTGGTTCCGGAGCCCACCAGGGTGCACCTGGAGGCTGTTCGCCAGTCTGTCATGGATGCCTTCTCACCCGCAGGTAAGCGTGGGCAGTAGGGGTTTGCTCTTTTCTGGCGAGGAAAGGAAGTGGCGGACAGGAGGGTTGTGCTCTGTACTGTGCAAACCCTTTGCCCATGGTTAACGCCCCTCTCTTTTCAAAATCCTCTTCATCATTGCCCACTGTTCAAGAACAGGCAACATATTTGTATTTTATGTATTTACCTGTGTTTTCACCTGCAGGCCTGCTCCAATCCAGCGAGGCGGCGCGCTACTGGGGTTACCACCTGGGGAGGACAGCATTCTTCTCAGTGCAGGGGCTGGCAAGTGAGTAGCCTGCTGTTACCAACCCTAAACCCTATCATTCTTACTCGAAACCTCCAGCCCTAAACCCTGAGATATAAGAAGCAGCATTTGCACACACGCGGATCAGGTGACCTGCCAAATGGCAAACGTTTCTGTACCCAATCTGTTCACAAGATTAATCTCAGTAATGTAAGTGATCTCAGTAGTCGGTAATCTAGCTCAGCATATCTGGGTAACCGTTGCATGGCACATGCTCCCCGATGACTCCATTGCCTGGAACTGGGCCATGACCGACTCAATTGCCTGTTGTGTGCAGGCCTCTATGCCACCCAGTTTGTGTCCGGCAGTGCGGCCAGTGGAGCGCCCAATGGCATGCGCCCACAGCTGGATGCATCCAGCCTGAAGCTGGTGGTGGCTGCCGCACTGACGTACTACCAGGTAAGTAATTAAAAAACCTATCACATATATGCCATCACAATTATTGCAGAGGCTGTCACAGAGTTGACATATGTGCATGCTGAAGACAACCCTTTAGCAGTGGCATATATATGGAAGTAAGCTTGGACACATAGCGCAATATGTTAACTTGTGTTACTTCTGTTACTAGCATATTGTAATATGCTAGTGTATATAGTGCAACATGTGTCCGGCTACCTGCTTGTTGCGGCACATGGTGCAAGCTTGGGCGCATTGCATGCATGCCTTGCTACATATACAATGTGCAAATATTCATGGCTACAAGATCGCGCGTGTTTGTCCTCTGCTCTGCACAACCCTTCTCCTGCATTTCTCTACACAACGTCATGAGTTGCACCTTCCATTGCTGCAGGATTACCGGTGCATCCAGGAGGGTCTGTACAAGCTGCCTTGGGATATGACCACACCCACCCACCGACAGTACAACCCGCTCTTCGTGGCAGGCAAGTGATGGCTAGAGTATAAGATTGCATGATCACAAGACTTATTTGATACTACCAGGGACTCAACCTGGGCTCAGAAGGCTGTTGGATTGTCAAGTGATATGAAAACAATCTTGTCAACCTACGAGAATCATTGTTTCTCGTCGTAATTGATTTGTGAATGATCTATCCTCATGCTTTTCCCATTCCTTGTTGCAGGCAAGGCGCTGCGCATGGCTCGTGAGGCGGTGGACATCCTGCAGCGCAGGGATGGGGGCAAGCCAGAGGATGTGTGGCTCAACTCCAGCATGTACCCGGACTACTACCTCAATACGTTCCACTTCCAGGTGAGGGGCAACTTCGTTAATTTGATTTTCAGGGTGGGAGTGGCCAAAAAAGATGAAAAGGAAATTGAAAACTTGAGTAATTATCAATGAATCTCATGTGCCTTCCTTAATCGGCCATATCACCCCCTTTGGCCAAATTCTGAATCGGCAGGATTCCCACCCATATGTGCAGACTGATGGCTGGATGTCTGACTACTCGGCCAAGGTGTACGAGTCCTCCACCGAAACCCTCTTCGTGGGCCGCCAGGACGCCATGCAGCGCACCGCACTGGTCCACCTGGGCCAATTCATGGCCCCCAGCTACAGGTAGGGGGAATCAATACCCTACACCCTCCTCCAGAGGCGGCTGCATGTTAGTCTATGTTAGAAATGGTGCAAAAGCTTTCTACATGTATGTGTGCATGGTCCCCAACAAGGGATAATACATTGTGAAAGGACCATATTATTGTGAAGGGAGCAGTATATATGCATGTTCGTTATGCCTGGCAGGGACATTTCCTTCACAATGGGCTGGTATCATAAATCCACGCAACTATATCAGTTGCATGTTAATTTACCCTTTCTTATTTGGCCCCTAGGGACCCCTCTGCCACCACATTCCTGGAGCTGGCGGCGGGCACAGGCAGGTTTGCCACCTTTGTCAAGGACAACTTCCCCACCATGCAAATGACGGTGTCGGATTTGTCTCCCTACTATCTGGCCCAAGCCAGGGAGAATGTGCAGTACTGGAAGGGCAAGCGCGCGCCGGGGATGCAGGCGGGGGGGGTGGGGGGGAGCGGGGTTCGCTTCCTGCAGTGCGCGGCTGAGGAGGTGCCCGAGCTGGATGAGTCATATGATGTGGTAAGAAATTTAGTGGGATTTGTTTTTAAAGCAGGAAATGTATTGAAAATACGACGTTTTCTCGGTGTTAGTGTGGGAATGATGTTTGGATTTGCCTTTGTCCTATGTTAATGGAATTGAAGTTTTGGTACAGGCCTGCCGAGGATATACCCAAGTGTTTGGCAAATCAGGTCAAATTTTTGGGTTCAAATATGGCATATGTATCCTGGCGCATGCTGTGCAAGTGCTAGACTTCAATGCTAAACACTACCCTGGCTCCCACACAGGTATCCTGCACGTACCTGTTCCACGAGCTGCCCCCCGAGGTGCGCACAGCTGTGGCCAAGGAGATGGCAAGGCTGGTGAAGCCAGGTGGCATGGTCATACTCACCGACTCCCTGCAGCTGGGGGACAACTCCTACAGCGACAAGTTCCTCCCCAGGTATGGTAGGAAAAATCTCTGTCCATTAATGTAATGCTCACCTTTCTATTCATTAGGGTTATGTGGTGGGTATGCGTTAGGGGCTGGCAGAGGACGTGGTTGAGGAGATGTGGATATGCGATGCATGCGTCCAAGGATTGTATCTCCAGTGCTGGGAGCCAATAAACATATGATTGAAATGTAATTATTCCCCTTGTGCCTAGGTTTGGCGGTTTCAACGAGCCCTACTACAACAGCTACCTGGAGACCGACCTGGGCTCCCTGTTTGAGGAGCAAGGGCTGGTGTGCGGGGGCAAGGTGATGGCATCAACCACCAAGTCGCTGTCCTTCTTCAAGCCCCTGTAGGTTGGCGGAGCATTAAAAAAAAAACGGTTGATGAGGCCACTGAGCGCTGTACAACTGCCAGTGTGCCGAGGCGCACTGCGCCAAAGGAGTGCGGGTAGTGCACCACTGGCGATGCCTTCCAGCCGCATCCTAAAACCAACGTAGAGTTTGTTTTGCACCTCTCTATGGTGCTGGCTGCAGCTTTGTCTACCGCCCGGGGTCCACTTTCTGGGGTTTTGTCTTGGGGTCTACCTTGCAGGGTTTTGACCTGGGTTTGCCTCTTGAGATTTGTTTTCTGTCAGGGGGGACTGTGTTGATGCAGTCATTGTAGGGGAAGGGAGGAGGGGGTGGGGGGTGGCGTGAACATCAAGTCACTGTCATTCATTTCTTTATCCTTCTGGAAGCTTGTTGAAGCCAGTTTTTTGGCTCTGCGTGTACTGCCTCAGTTCAGGATGGTCCCTGGAATGATTCCATATTCAGAAAATTGAATCGGGGTTGCAATAAAATCAGGAATGCTGTAGTAATTGTTGCGGGTTGTGGTTGCAATACTACCATATGGCATGCATGTTCCATCCTTTTTGTTTACTTTTGGTTGCCTGACGCAACAAACCATGTGCATACAACGGTTGGCCAGCACTGTTGTTATCCAGCATGCGATGGCTATCACCAATTCATTGCGCATTTGCCTTTCGCAGGCTTTCCGTCAATTTTTAATATGCACGCATGTGCCTTTTTGTCACATTTATCATTTCAGTGTTTGTTGTTGACTTGGGGCAGGGTGGGGGGTGTACGAGTAAGACATACCGCAATGCGATCGGTATTCAATGTTGATAGTGTACAATGAAATTTGCTACATTTTGAATGTAGGTCCCTTGGCATTTTAGGGTTTAGGGTACCCCAGGGTCTGGCGGATTGCGATGGAATGCTCACTTTTTGGTTGCATTGGGTGCATAGGATGATGGGGGAATGGATTGATTCAACCCTTCAGAAGGGTTGATTGTCTTCCACAATTCGAATCCCGATATCACTTGAGTCGAACGGTATGCCACTGGCATGTCACTGCGCTAGTACATCGTTGGCTGTAAATAGTTGAGTACCGCACAAAATAGGTGCCTGGTGTGCTACCCATCGGTTCCACCAATTTGGTAGAGCAAGTCCTCAGGCAACTGATGGAACACTTACTAGTACAAGTACTTCAATGTGGTACAAAATGCTTGAATACGATCCATCCTGCTGCACAGCAGAGGGACAGGTACTACTAGGATTATGTTACTCAATTAAAGATGCCCACCGCAGGCACAGTGGAATTGTACGTACCATTGGCTGCCCCCAGGCTGGCAAAAAGCGCAGGCTCAGTGTAACATAAAATTCTTACTGGTAAGCAAATGCCCATGCGGAGGCAAATGCTACAATGCCCATAAGGAGCTTAATAAGCTAATAATATATGGGATAGTCACTATCCCATACCGCAGTGACTACCATGATGGGATGGTATTACTATGGAGTCCACATGGGAGGCACAAACGCAAAGGAGGTGGCTACGTACATGCTGCTGCTGGTGCGCTAGTAGCCTGAGCCTCACCACACAACCTCACACACCACGGTAAACCCATTTCCCATAATATGCCAATACCCTAAACCCTAAACCCTGACGACATGCACCTCCTGTCATCTGGCCTAGGAATAGTTTCAAACACACACGTGATGGTAAGGTGAGTTGTGTTGTCCCAAATTTGGACCCCAGGAAAATAACCATTTTTAATATGTGCCTTCACGGGCACACGTTGTCCACCGCGCATGCGTCCTTGTACAGATTGAACGGAAACGGGTTGTCTGTGGCAGTAGCCCTGTTCAGACAGCAGGCCAGGCATTGGTTGCATGACCCACCCCCATTCTGGGGGCACGCGCGCGCCACCCCCGCATCCCCCGAAATGACCCTGTAGTAGCAACCGCACTCCCCTTGCCTCGAGTAGGGAAACCTGTAGCTGCAGCTATCGGGGAGCCCACTATTGGCATTCTCCGCAAACCTCAATGCGGCGTTTCAGCACTGGGACGCGCCTGCACCGCATGTGCTGGCGCAGTAGTCGGTGATGGCGGTCCACTGGGGTCACACATAGGGACCTGCCGGGGGGGACGGGGGGGTCTGCATGGGCGGGATGGGGGCGGCCTGCGGAGGCGGCGCAGCGGGTGAGTGTATGTTGGATGCTCACGCTGCAAGAGGCACCCGACAACCCTACACCCTACACCCTATACCGTAAACCCTACACAGGCTACAGCATGCTGGATGTGCTACAAGAGGCACACGGCAACCCTAAACCCTAAACCCTTCACGCGCTACAGGGCGCCTCTACTTCTCAAAAGGCACAGAGTGATGATCCCCAGGGGCCCTTCAGAGGCTGACCAGGATTGCGATGTAACACTGGTCAATGCCCTTGTGCATAAGCCACATGTATACCACGTGCAAACCGTAAAACCCTAAACCCTAAACATGCGCACCTGGCTGGGTGCAGGGGCGGTGGCTGCGCCCACTGTCTGCGCTGAGCCAATGGGTGCACAGCACAGCATGCACAGCAGGGCCAGTGCCACAGTGGCGGTGGTGGCAAGGGGAGTCATGGAGGCGGGGGCTCTGGGGAGGGTCCCGCTGGGATGAGGAGGGGAGGGAGGGGTCTGAGGTGGCGCAGGAAGAATAAGTACCTGCACCAGGATGCGCCATTGCATGCCAGTCAGACAATTCAAAGTGGAGTCTAAGTTGTTGCAACCCATGGGAGACACACTGCAGCAAAAGCATATTAACCATATCTATACTGTATAGATAACCAGCAGGCTACTGGTATACTATTTGGTACCGCTTTGGATCCATGCTCGAGAAATACAAGTGGAACCACTTAGCTGAGTGGTTCGATTCCTGAGGACGGGAGTGATGTAACCCTTAGGCAAGCAGTTTCCCAGCCTGAGGCACACTGCATGCTTGGCCACCATGTCCAGTGAACACAAGACAGGCTCTAAACCTGACTTCGTCGGTTTGCATGCACATAAGGCATACACTCTTTGCACTAGGCGAGCTCTTGACTCAAACAGGCTGACCTGACAAGCTCGCTGCTGCAGCAACAAGAGATGCAATTGCTTAAGCGTTTGGTCGCCGTCCGAGGCTGACGTGTCAACAGCTTTTGCGCTTGTATCTGATACAGCTGGTTCTAGAGGTACAACTGTTGCAGGCTCAACATGATTCTAGTCGGTTATCATTCGGAATGGTTGGAACTTCCGAAGTGTTGCATGCAGCCCCTGCGTCTCAGGCAAGAAAGCTTTCACACGACGTTCATTGCCACCGGATCCCTACTTAGTGTTAGAACTCTTAAGCTGATTGGGTGACCCTGCCTTAGGGTTTGAACCCTTTAACAAGGATGGAATCGATCGGCTGTCACTCTATGCTGGTAACGTGTGCCTTCACAGCTTCAAGCCGTGGGCCACGATGCCCCATTGGGCAAGCATAATGCAGAAATACAGCTGTGCTACGTCAGCACATCGTAGTAGCATTGGTGTACGCGCGGTGACCAAGGCAACATCAATGCAACATCACTGCAAACATATCACCAGGTGAGCATAACGGTGTTGCTAGGGTTGGAGATTATGGTTGTCGCACATGTGCCATGGTTAGGGTCTGGGACAGATTTCAGGCTGGCCAATGGCAAGGCAAACAGACTGCAGATTGCAGTGGACGGCAACTATAAGGCAAAAGTGCATGGAACGGTCGAAACTGAGCGGACAGAGGTGGGTTTCCCTTGGCAAAAGCAATGCAATGAGAGTGCATGGTAATGAAAGCAAAAAAGGATGTCATATGGACAATGCCCTCTTGGCGCAGGCAAAAGTCGTGTTATGAGCAAGAAGCAACAGCGGGTGTGTTATGACCTGAGAAGACCAAGGAGCAGCAGTGGGTGCTGCGGTTTGCGGCGGGTCACCTGGATACTGACATCTGATGTCGTGTACACTGTCATGTCCACGCCATGTCCAGGCTCCTGCGTCAGCCCATGTGCTGGGGATTGCTGACGACTGCGCGGACAACATGTTGCAGCTGTTGTGTTTTACCACGTGGGAACAATGGTGTTATCCTTTGAGGCAACCTCTTCATTCAAGAACAGGCGCATTAATAATAGTATATGTGCAAGGGTGATCAAGGAGCAGCCAGCAGTGGGTGCTGCCAATGGCCAGGCTGAGCATGAGGCGACCCAACCTGGCTATAGACATAATCTCACACTTCACTTTCCGGGGCACATCAGTGGAATAAGCCAATGATGCGTGGCAATGCCTTTCTGTTTGTTAGTTTTTCAGTTTCGGTAAGGCAATTCTTGCAAGTCGTTGTCATGACAAGGCGGTTCCAGCTCGGCAGGTTTGGGCTTTGGCAGCTTGGAGCAAAACTTTTGAGGTGAAGTCTGGGGTCAAGTGGATAAGCAGGACTGGGATGACATTTTGCCCTATTATGTACTGAATGGGACGGACATTACGAAGGTTGAATCGTTCTTGAAATGACAAGGTAGCGGGATCATTTGATAACAAAAATAAATAATTCCAAATAACCCTATAGAAGGTTTTATTAGGAAACACCCAGTGTGCCACTTTAATAGGTCATGCCAAGGCGGTTCAGCTGAGGCAGTTCTGGGTCATAACAGAAATTAATCAATTCGAATAACCCTACATAAGGGTTTACTGGGACGTCAATAGGTCATGACCAAGAGCAGGCTGCAGTGCGGTATGAGTCAAGAACATAGCCCACACTTGTTACACTTTATTACCCACACAATTGTAAACGCTGAAATGGATCAGTGGGTGGTCGTTGAGTTTCCCTCAAGTTTGGGTTTCAGTGCACTTGCATGCATGCGTTGTAGGCAACAGAGCGACTACTTGAACACTTTTCGTTCGCGTCACTGTACACCCAGTGGCGTTTCTACGTCTGTGCTGGTGATGTCAACACTACATCGTTTTGCTGACTAGGCAACTGCAGGTGGGCCTATAACTCCGCTTCACTTTACTAACTCTACCCAGCCACAAAGACGATGGCAGCGTGCACATTCCTGGGCACGGGCTCTCCTGGACAGACCAAAAGGGAGGCTGAGAAGGTGCAAAAGCCTTGCTAACCCACAAGACTGTGCTGTTGGAGCAAACGCTGAAGCGTGTGCAGCCCCACTTCTTCTGCGCTAGTTTTTGCCAGCTATACACTATATGCATTCAAATAGCCATGAGCTGACGGCGAAGGTGCCACGCTTTTGTGCAGGTGGCAGGGGATCGGGGAAGCACCCAGAAGGCAGCTTTCGGCAGTGAGCTCCCAGGTGCGTTGTATGGCAACGTTGGGCTTGTTGGGTGGTTCCAGTAGTTTTATACCTGCCACAGGTTGTTGCAAGTATGGCGCCCTTGAGGGTTATATAACGTTCAGGTACTTAAGTTGGCCCCGGTGTTAATAAGAGCCTTTTGCAACTGCTGATGTGATTTTGTTGGCAACTTGCCCAGTTGCCAGCCCCATCGCAGTCAAGCCCGTGACTCACATCTTGTTGTCTGGTTGCCCTGGCTTTCACGCCTTCTTGTGGTCTGCACAGCTTACCCCGGAGACTCCAGTTGCTCTATCCAGATGTCCTGTTGAGATAGTTGATAGTTGTCTCAAGCTCGCAACCTGCACCCAGTACAGAGTTATACAGAGTTTTATAGTTTATTGTATCATTATTTACTGTTATATTTTATGTGTAATTGACTCGCCACCACGAGACAGATATAGCTTGCTATACTTAGCTATCTTGCTGGAGGCCTGCCAATTGCCCACTATTTGTTCCTTCCTGCCAAAGTCGTTACAAGCTTTCTCATCACATCTCCAAATTACAGACTGTATGGGAGGATACACAAACTCACCTGCTGCCTTCTCCCCTAGCAGGTAGCCCCTTCTGCCACCCACCTGCGCTGCTCAGCACCGGGCAAAGGCAAGAGCTTTGCACGGATTATCACCACACGCAGGACTCAGGTCACCCGCGCAGCCCCTGCTGGTGCTTCTCCCTTTGACGCAGTGCTGAGGACTGCTGACTCTCGCTTCGAGTACTGTGACTCACGTGACGCACTGGTGAGGGCTACATTTTTTACCGATGCTTCACCACAAGGGTGGTGTGCATTATACCTGATTTCCCTTTCCATTTTGCTGGGTGTGAAACGTACTAAACGTACAGTATGGTCATGGCCTGTTGGCAAGTGAGAGCGGCACAACAATGCCCTACTCTGGCTTTTACTTACCAAACAGCTCTCGCTACCAAAGTTCCCATGCCACGCTTGATAACCTTGATTATATATTTGGTAAATAACCAATATTGATAGTTAAATTGTACCTGCACACGCATGCACATAGCAACAGGGCGTTTATAGTTTGGGTAATGGCGCACCGTCCGCATGTGAAATTGACACTGAACAACAGTTCCTAGACCCACAGTGGCAAAATCACCCCAGGCTCCGTCACGCTAGGGCTCATCCAAGTTAGGCCCTGGGTGACTAATCCTTGCTGTTATTGTGTTACTATTCATCAATTATTACTTGACCAGCAACGCTGAACCAGCTGTCCTTTTCCTATGCAGTACCGGAAGGGACACTACTGCTCTTAGCTGATCATACATAGCAACTCAGGACAGGCTGCATAGTTTTCTATTATTTTCATCTATTTTGGTAATATCTGGGCTGCTTGTGCTTGCAGTTGCCAAATGGTATGCAGGAGGTCCTTTCTGCTCAAAAGAAGAAGGCATTCGCAGACTATTTTGCCTTGGAAGATGACATCTGGGACGCACAACGCGCTTGTGCCAAGGCGGCTTTTGCCAGCAACAAAGAGCTGCAGGCGGCCTGGGAAGCGCACCTTGCAGACCTCAAAAAAAAGAAAATGGCTCTAAAGGAGCTGTTGACTGACCTAGATGAAGGTACTGACTGCTTTTGCATTGAAGTTTCCAACAATGTTGCTTGAGTGCACATTGAACAAAGACTATCGCTGCTAGAATTTGCAAGGCTCGATATACTGTAGGTTGGTGAACCCATCCCGCACCTTTCAAAACCACAATTAACCTGTTAATAAACCTATCCCGCACCATCCCACACCTCAAAATAATTATTTTATGCATCCCGCACCCCCACCACGCACAAATTAAATCAAATATTTTCTATCACGCTCTGCTCGTCCCGCACGAGTCAAGTGTCGTGCAAAGCACACCGTGCGGTGGATTAACTCGTACGAAGTAGCTAACAGCCGTCGAATTGAAATTAGATCGCTGCTAGACGCGAAGTAGCCGTTTCACCGCATCTACATGGCCGGAATGCACACATGCACGATTTTGTACTGTCGCGCAGGCAACTTTCGATTTAATAAACCTATATTCAGGTATTCAGGATTGCAAGTTGACTACTGTGTCTGCAAACCACTTACATATCAACAATGTACACAGTGACACTGTACAACTGTGTCTGGCGCCACTTACATAGCAACAACTTTGCTCAAGGCCCCAAATATGTCAGCATGATCAGTTAAAATCATTGTTTAAAAAATTCGTTAATTAAACAACGCCCCTTCCCATTGCCCCAACGATTATTTTGAAATGCTCGGACGGTTCGGTATGTATGTTGTATTATGTATGAAATCCGTGCCCCACTGTGGACGCAAAAGCCGCTCCCCAGGTACTGGTTTGTGCCCGACATTCTATCAGGTTTTAAAAATAAACCAAGGTGTGCGGACAGAACCTTTGAAGAAGTGCTCATTAGCACCATTGATGGAATGTCTGTGCAATTTGCAACAATGGCCAGTCCTTGCAGGTTGCCTCTTTGTAAATTAATTTGTCAGCCATTAATTTGTGGTCTGCTCACGGGTGTCAATCTTTGAATTTGCATTAAACGCCTTGCCAGCATACTTATCAGCATACTGTGCTTGGTCTACGTTATCAGTGTTGCAACAAGCTTGCCTCTTGTGGTGCCTGCAGGATCTTCATGCGTGTTTCAAAACTGTGGGATGTAGTATCCAGTTGTGCACAGGAAACGGACATGACATACTTGACAAAGTGACGTAGTGTATTTCTGTAATTCTCCAGTATCAAAATGGGGGTATGGTCCCTGGTATCTTACGTGCACCTCGAAGATACAAGTCCTCGGATGTTGCCTGCACTACCATTTCTTCAGGTCAATCAGGGATGGCAGCGCTGATCTTGGCCCGACTCTCATGGTGCGCTGCAACCACATGTGTCATCTATTGATAACAAGCCTTGAGCTCCAGCATGCCCTTCTCCCTATGCTTTCTCAAATGGGCATGAAATCCAGTTGGATGGGGGGTATAGAGGCCTTGCTGCATGTGTGTTGGCCATATCACCGCCATATTTCAGTTGCTTCTCGACAAATCCATTACTTAAAAATTTCAATACCTCAATGCAACACAGCGTGGAGTTCTTTTATTGCATCAGCACCGATATGCCTTCATTGCGAGGTCACTGTGTGAGTGCCCAACATCACTACAGGGTGCTTAGGCTACGGGAAAGAGCTTGGTCTGGTCACCCTCGCATGCATTCATGGTACAAAGTGTCACATTTCAATGCTGATTATGTTGATTTACATGCTGAGATGGATAGAAGCTATGTTGAACCTGTAATCTTCAGTCAGGTTACTAACATGCATTTACATGATTGGAACCCAGGGGATGGGGGCTCAGGCAATTGCCATAGGCGCCTCAGAGTGTCCTGGGAGAGGCTGGTGGGAGGCAGAGTGGGCGCAGCTCATTCTGTGCCATCCAGACTGCTGCATGAAAGCCGATAAGTTTTGCGACATGGCAGAGGAGGGGATTGCAGCGGAGCATTTGGTGGCGCACCTGCACATCTGCCTCTGGGTCATACAAATCCGCATGGGTTGGGGTGATGACGTGTATGCTCCCGTCCTTGAGAAGTACCCCTTTGCACCCATACATGGCCTGCCTTTGCTGGCGGAGAAGATATTCAAGGATCTCCCAGTGCTGCGTGAAAAAACTGTTGACAAGGATACTTCTTGGGAGACAGAAGAAGATAGGTCGGTCACCAGGATCTCGAGGGCTTGCGTCCTCAAATCAAAAGTGGCAGAGTGATCCATCAGCCTGAGGCGCTCGAGATGCACAGGCACCAAGGGGGCTGCAGGCAACAAGAAGGTGATGGGTGATTAAGGCAACATGCAGCAGGTGATGGGAGAGCACCGATGGGTTATGTCCCCCCCACCATTCTCCTCACTGCTGGCTGGCAGGATGTGGCTTGCACAACCAAGTGGCGCTGCAGCAGTGGCCGTTCACGAGCAAGCAGCGGTGGCCTGATGCGCAAGTCTTATGTGGCGGGGACTGGTGAAGCGCATGCTGGGATGCAAATTGACGAATGAGATGATGGGCATGTGAGCGCCCATTGAGTCTTTGTCGGTTTTTGAAGTGACACTGTTCTGTGTTTGAGAAGTCTTAGACAAGTTTAAAACTCTAATATTTATTGTATGTGCTTGCGTAGCCCTGATTTGCATCAGCCGGGTTTGCGCTGAAGGAAATCCTATCCATGTTGTCAATTTGTAGTGCCAATGTGCGTCTTTGCTTTGGTTTGCTATCAGGATGCTGTGGTTTGTTTTAAATGTGGGCCTCGCGGTGACATTGTGCGCTGCAAAACATCAGTCCAAAAATCTGATAGAAACAACATTAATTGCAAGTCTCTAAATCAGATTTTGTCAGCCATCAACTCATTATGAGGCCCCACCAGTGGACACAACCATTTACAGAGAATCAGTACTGCCCAGTACGTGATCAGTCAAGTATTTAGAACCAGGTGCTTAGCTTATCACATGATCAGGTGCTTAACTTATCATGTGATTCATAGTAATCAGTGGCGTGTGCACAGTACAATGTATGTCATGTGGATTGGCTGGTCCGACCAACCAGGACCCAACCTGGCAGGACCCTAGGTTGATCATGGTCATCATGATGATGATGCAAGCTGGGTCCTGGACCGGGGAATGGCACATGCCATTGGCTGGGATTCTCTACTGAAGTCCTACTCATCTTTATTATTGGTAGATTACCAGAAAATGACAGAAAAAGGCTTGAAAGCAAAACGATACCACATGATCTTGTCGACGGCAAACTTTGATACAAAAACGTGCAACCCTTGCTCCAGATCTGCCTGAACTCAACCTGATGGATTCTGACACAGTCATGGTTCCAAGTACCGTTCAACCATCAACAACAGCTGTTTCCAAATTCAACAACAGCACAACGTCCATGATATTCCACCGCAAAAGTGCAGGGTGTACCGTTCAACACTTTGGAAGGCCTACGTAGAACCCCACCAAGCCGGGTACCCCACCAAGCCTATCCAACAAATCATTCAGTCACCACCACATCGTGGCACCTGGTGCAAACCCATCACACGCCAATTGGATTGCACGCCAGGCCTTGTGGCTTGCAGCCAAGGACAGCCTCGCCACAACGCAATCAATATAATCCGACCAATGTTTTGATGAGGCACGTCGTTATATATTTTTGTTTCTCAACTCGACAAATCCACCACCTCGGATGCGTTGCTGGACGTGCGAGCGCGTTTGGCAGCAGGGGGGGCGTTATCCTGTGTCAAATCCACCACCTCCTCCACTCCATCCCCAGACCCTGACCCCGGCTGCGACCCCCTTCCAGCCCCGTTTCCTGACACAGGTTGTGACCCCCTGGCTGAGCCATGGCCATCCTGGGAAGGTCCAGGGTTTGATTCTGGCTGAGAAACCCTGGCAGGCTCGTGGCTGTCCTGTGAGGGGCCTCTGGCGTCAGCTGGGTACAGGGCTGCGGGTTGGGGTGGTGCTGCGGAGGCTGGCGGGTGTGCGCTGGCGCCGCGCTGCGATGATGCATCGAGCACGCCTGCAGTTGGAGGACCGTGGCGACGATCATGTGACCATACATCATTTTTTGTATTGTACCGACCTCTGTATTATACAGTATACAACAGCAGAACATTACAACGTGATTCAGGAGGGACCTTGCATGGCAGGGTTTAGGGTCAATGCGCACCTTGTGAGGCAGGGCCAGCTGGGTAGCACTGCACATCGTCTCCATCCTCCTGTGTGGTTGCGCCTGCACTGGCCTCGGTACGTGCGGCCTGCTGCTCGCCCCACCCGGCAAAGCCACTGGCGGTGGTGATGTTCAGCCCTGATGCACAAATTCAAGATAAAAAAAAAAATGAATTGTTAGTTCAATTTAAATTAATTGTTTTCAAAAAATGATGAATTTAATCAACGTCATTTTTTTAAATCCTAAAACAAAACATTTTTGTTTTTTCTTACCAGAAATTACTGCTGTCGTCAGAGTTATTCACCCTACACATTCATTCACACCTCGCGTCACCCTGTATCTCATGTTAGCATCTGACACCCAGATTACTCACCATGATTCAATATGCGTTGTCAAACTACAGGTATTAGCACAGACGGCAGTTCAGGGGGCAGGCACGCCACTAGGTAGTAACACGGTGCACCGGGCAGGGTTGTTTACCCTTGTGCAGGGTTTCATAACCCTTGCATAGGGTTCTTACCTGTGGCGGAGGCTGCAGCCTTGCCATCCAGTGCCCTGGCCACTATATTGAGCTTGCGGTTGACAAGTGGCCAGATGACGTCATCGATGGTGCCTGAAGCAGCCAAAAAATAGTGGTTTAGGGTTTAGGGTTTGCACTTTTCGATTTGCGATGCATGGTGAGGCCGGAACAACATCAAAAATGTTTTCTGTGCCAGCAAATGGAAGCGGGGGTTTCCTCACCTGGCGGTGCAGGTAGTGCACCTCCAGCGATGATGTCTGCCCCACCCTGTGCGCCCTGTCCTCTGCCTAAATTCACTACCCTCGCCAAGGGTTCAGAAGGACATAAACCCTTGGTCCTGTTCCCCCCAACGCACGCTACCCACCTGGTCCCTTCCAATGCCTCAACCACGCCCTGCAAATTACCCTAGGCAAGGGTTTCCTCACCTGGCGCGTGCAGGTAGTGCACCTCCAGCGATGCTGTCTGCCCCACCCTGTGCGCCCTGTCCTCTGCCTGAATCAGCTGGCCAGGGGTCCAGTACATCTCGGCAAAGACCACCACCTGGGCCGCTGTGAGGGTCAAGCCAACCTGCAAGGTGAACGGGCTGTTAGGGTCTAGATGTTATGGTTTGGAATAAAGGGTGGGGCGGTCAAAGTGAGGCCCATGGTGATTATGATTTGGGATCTAGGGGTTAATGGTGAGGAACGCAGAGTAACCCACCAGTAACACAACATAGGCTACTGACCACCACAAGCAACCCACCAGTAACTCTTAATCACATCGGCTCGTGCCACCACAAGCAACCACCCGCGCAGTGATCATGCACCCTTGACAGCAGGGCCATCCCACACATTGGATCACAATGACGATTTCACACAATTGAATGCACAGCAACTCACCCCTGCTGCAGTGATCGACAGCAGGCCGATCATGCAGGTCTGATCGTCCTGGAATCGGTCCATGGCTGCCTTGCGTTTGCCATCCGCCACCCCCCCATCGATTCGCATGTACCCCACTTGCAACACCGCCTTGCAGGCCTCCTCCAGGGCTCCCAGCACGCTCTTGTGGTGCGCAAAAACAAGCACCTTGCGGCCTGCGGTTGCAATAGAAATACATATAACACATATCAATTACTGCATTGCGCTTTTGTGGTCCGCAACCCGAACGTGTTGCCCTGCAACGACAATGAAACCACATACTACATCATAGAAAAATCAAAACTATCCAAATACATACAGGAGATATTTATTACTAGGACAGAGCGGTTGGCGCAAGGCATTCAGGACTGCCCATCAAACTGGCTGCACTGCCAAACCGCGTGGAACGAGTACGAGATTTGAACATTACATTTACTTCGCGCCACCCACCAGGTGGCTCAGATGCCCCACCGCCGCTGGTAAGGGTCCAGGGCCCAGGGTTCAGGGGCTAGGGTTTAGGGTTTCCCCACCCCACCGCTCTCCAGGAGGTGCTGCAGGTGCTCCACCGCTGCTTTGCACTTGGCGGGGCCTGACTCGGAGTACAGCATGTTGAGCAAGGACTCGCGCAGCATCTGCAGGCACACAGGGTGTAGGGTTAAGAGTTTAGGGTTTAGCTGGGCCTGACTGGAAGTACAGCAGGATGAGTAGGGACTCTCGCAGCATCTGCAGGCGCCCCGACAGCCTCAGACCTCAAGGTTTACATGTTCAGTTGCTAAGGGTATAGGGTCCGGATTTAAGGAGTGCCTGGGCTTGAACCTTGAGTGCAGGTGATTGAGTGCATAACTGAATGCCACAGAGGGCGGCCCATCCGGCTTTGGTACTAAGCAGTACTTGGGTACATAATGTCTACGCGCCTGGTATACAGAATGGTGGCATGCGTTGTGTTCACGATTTAGGGTCAGGGTCAAGGTTTGGGCTTCCCGAGCTCACCTGCACCTCCTGCTCAGACTTGCTGGTGACCGCCTCCAGTGCCGCCATTAGGGTTCCAATTTAGGATTTAGGGTTTAGGGTTCCCGCACCTGCACCTCCAGCTCAGACTTGCTGGTGTCCGCCTCCAGCGCCGCCATTAGGGTTTACATATAGGGTATACCTTTAGGTTTAGGGATTAGGGTTTTCGTACCTGCACCTCCTGCTCAGACTTGCTGGTGTCTGCCTCCAGTGCCGCCATCCTGTGCTTGATGCGCTCAATCTCCTGAAGGGGGTGTGATTAGGGTTTAGGGTTTGGGATTTTTATCAGGGTTTCAGGGATGCAAGGTGCTTGATGCGCTCTATCTCCTGAATGGGGTGGGGTAAGGGTTTAGGGTTTGGGTGGTGGTGGTGTGGGTGGTGGTGGTGGTGGTGGTGGCGGCGGTCCCACCAAATGCAAAGGCCAATGCAGCAATGCACCACCCCATCACCCAATCCCACCACATACATAAATCAACGCTCTCACCCATCACCAGATGCTGCCAGTCCATACCACTGCAAGATACAGGCCACTACCCACACTTACCGGGACATAGTCTGCATCTGGCGTGATGAGTACCCTGCTGCGGCGCTTGTCAGGCAGCTCAGTCAGCACATCTTTCTTCAGGCGCCGAATCATCAGGTGGGATTCGAGGATGCCTGCAGTTACCAGGTGGACAAATGTCTACGTTAGCCCACCCACTTTTGGAAAACAGACATGGTGGAGGGCCAATCAGCGGTTCGGGGTTGCCTAAATGGTAATTTTTTTGGGTCTCTGGTCCAATTTATATAATGTTAAATGCTTGTCAGGGAGCTCAGTCAGCACATCTTTCAGGCGCCGCACCATCAGGTGGGATTCGAGGATGCCTGCAGAGGGGTGTACTGTGTAAATTGCAATCTGTACAGTACACATGTTTATATATGTATATTAGTTAGCGGAACCCCTGTGACATTCCATTTTCATTTCAAGCCCAAATTGAGACGCCAAAATTTAAGCCATCAGCCATGGTGATTAGTTTCAGCCTTTCCTTACCATTCAGCTCAGCAAGGTTGGCAGACCCCCTGTAGTCCATCTGTCCCGGAGCATATCTGCTGGGGCGGGGTGCACAGTAGCGGTTGCCATACTCCTCATAGCTGCCCACCAGCCCAGGGCGGAGCATCTCAATCTGTGCCAGATGGGGACCGATCATATACCTTGCTGGGGTCAGAGGTGGGTGAACAACTGCAAAGACAGTGGTGTTCGGCATTCCAGGAGCAACAGTCCCCCCCATTTTCGCCACTGCACTTGCAATTTGGCAATGAGACGATGCCACCAGTGGCCACATCTCGATTACTCCTGTCCCCTCCACCCTCCTCCCCACATAAAACATACCCAACACCACCACCCACACACACAACCCACCTGTGGCCACAGCTCAATGGGCCTGGACAGGGCGGGTGTGCCTGTCATCAAGATGGCGCGGGTGGCTGCCTTGACCAGAGGCATCACGAACTTGGTGCGCTGCAATGCACATGAAAAATGGCCTCGGTCATTGACATGGTGAACAAAAGCCCCAAAGTGGAATGGGGTGCAAGGAGATGATATACACCCTTAAGGGGGCGCCTCAGGTGCGCACCCACCCTACAGGGAAAACCATCTGGTCATATTGCTCTACAGGCAGCATCCCTGCATCCAATCGCCCTATAGGGTCTACCTGTGTGATGTGGCTTTTGAGCAGGTGGCTCTCGTCGCAGATGACTGTGCGGCACCTCCTGGCCAACAATTACCCTAGAATAAACAGCTACCTCCTCAATTACCCTACAGGGTCTACCTGTGTGATGTGGCTTTTGAGCAGGTGGCTCTCGTCGCAGATGACTGTGCGGTACCTCCTGGCAAGTGCAGGCCCCATCTTCTGCACCAGGTCATAGGATGCGATGCAGATGTGGGGGCTGGTGCGCAGGACTGACTCGGTGAGCTTGGACTGCACATCCTGCAGTAGTGGGGAGGGTTGTGGGGTTGATATTTGAATATTGCCACACAGGCTAGGCATTGTTGGTCGTTTTGCATGATGCTGTTCCCCTTTGGGGTCAATCACCCGAATCATGCCAATTTTTGTACTACACCAACTTCATCTCCCTCTCTCCGCCCACCCACCTCCTCATCTCAACCAGTGGACAGCCAGTTTAGAACGGCATCATATTACACCGGCTTCATCCCCCCCTCCCCATGCTTGCCCGCCCCTACCCTTTCCCCCTTCCCACTGGCTTCCCCCTCCTCCCACTTTCCCACCCCCATTCACCCACTCACCGCCCCCTTTGATATTACCACCAGGGCCTCAGGTTCAGGAATTAGCTCCAGGGGCAGCCAGTTCATGATGGCATCATACCACACCAGCTTCATGATGGAGGGGCACACGATGAGCAGGGGCCAATCTTCGGGATAGCATGCAGCCACACACAATCCCTGAACTGTTTTGCCAAGCCCCATCTCGTCTGCTATCAGGCATCGCCCCTTGTGCTCCAGGGCAAAGCGCACCCCGTCCTGCTGGAACCTGGGGGCGGAGGGTGAGTGAGGGGTGAGGGGTCGAATTTGGGATGGGGGGATGGGATGGGAAGATTATGGTGGTTAGTGTGGTTTGTGCCATGCCATGCCACAAACCACACTACGAACCCTGCCCATGCCACTTGCCACCCTATTCCTGCAGCAGGTGTGCAATTCAAACTCACGTGTACAGCCTCTCGAAAATCTCCTCGGGCAGATTCCCCAGCCTCTCCTCCACCTGGGCCGGGGACAGCAGGTGGTCCGGCCGGGATTTCTTGACCACGCTCGCGGGGATCCCCTTGAGCTTGACGGGGATCCCACATGTTTTCAGCAGCTCCACGAATTTCCCGTAGCTGCCCACGTTGAAGAGCCAAACCTTGCGGTCCTTGTCCCACCTCCGCCCAAATTCTGCATAGTTGAGGGTCCTGCGGATAGGGAATGGGAAACATAAGTATATACGCAGCCTTGCCTTGGATTGGGTGTGTAGGGTTTGGGGTTTCGGGTCACCGAAGCAAAGGGTAGTTACCCTCCTATCCACCCTGTTCCCCTGCAATGAAGGGTCCCGCTGCTATAGAAGTGGCTGTATAGGCTTGCCCCCTGCCCCCTGCGTGTGTATGAGGGGGGGCTGGACCCTAACCCTTATATCATGCCCCCTGTGGGGACGGGAGTGCACTCGAGATGATAATGCTCTTGCCCAGCATGTAACCTATGCTATGTAAATGCCACTGCGGGAACGCGTTGCCCATTCCATTCTCATAAATTGCGTAGTGTGGCGTGACAGGTGCGTAGGGTTTGCCCTAGGTTTCAACCCTCCTCCAAAGGTACACACATTGTATCATGCAGGCATGCACCTTGCACCAGTTGAACAATTCCTGGCTAAATGGGGATTGACGGGGATTGGACTGCCACTGATGGAGATTGGACTGCATCATGCTAAATAAGGATGGGATGGCATCCTGCACCACGCATGGCCTTAGGGTTCAGGGATTCAACCACTCACTTGTACCAGTCGACCAGCTCCTGGCAGAACGGGGAGGACACCCCAAATGTCTCATCGTCAACCCTCTGTAGGGTTAGCTCCAGGGAATTTGGACCCCCCGTGCAGAAATCCACATACATGCCGGGCTTGACCTCGCTGGGCCCAGGACCCCCCGGCACATGGGGCGCATTTCCCTCACCCCCTGGTGGCATGGGGCCGCCATATTGGCCACCAGGATGCATGTTGGGGTTTCCTGGGATCCTGGCAGCTTGTGCGGCTTGAGCACGGGACAGCCAGCCGGAGGACTCGAATCCCAAATTCCGCACTGGGGCTCCCAGGGATGGCTGGTTCTGCTGGGGATTGGGAGCCTGGCCTGGGGAGATGTACGCATTTGGTCCGTGGGGGGCCCCAAACTGCGGGGGCGCTGTCCCTGGGGCGCCGTAGGGCTGGCGTGAATACCCTTGGCCGGGGTTTTGTGGTCCTGGGCTGGTGGAGGCGCCTCGCTGCTGCTGACCATATGCGGGGGCGGGGTGGGGGGGTGGGGTGGCGTGTGCGCCTCCAGGTGGCGCATTTTGAGGGGGTCCACTGTAGGGTTGGTGGGGTCCGCTGCCTGGGGTTGGAACCCTAGGGCTAGGGTTTGGGGCAGGGCTGGCAGGGTCTGCTCGGTTGGGCTGCCCGTCCGCCCACTGGAAGAAGCAGTTCCCACCGCTGTAGTCCACATTGCAGGTCCAGAAATACCTGTAGGGTTTTCAATAGTGGGTGTCACTTGGAGCGTTTGGGGTTGGGAAAGGGGGTGGAGGATTGAGGCAAGGGGTTTGGGGAGGCGAGGTGAGACGAGTGGTTTGAAGAGGTGTGTCGGTGTGGTGGTGGTGAGGGGGTAGGGGGTAGGCGGTAGGGGAGGGAGGCTTAAAATTGCGGGTCAGAGAGGGTTGAGGAGGGTTGGGGAGGGGTTGAGGAGGGTCAGGGCGCAGTGTAGGGTAGGGGGCCACATGGGGCAGGCACGCTGACTCCTGCCACGACTTTGACGAGCTAAGGACGCGAAGCATAGTGTTCAAACCTACTGTAAACCCCACTATAATCTGTACTGAGCGTCGGCGCTCAGCACCAGCACCTTGTATGCATGCGACAGGGCTCGGCACCTATGCATGCGTTGCCGGAACGCGGCACCCACCTGCCGTGGTTGGCGTTGTTCTTTTTCACTTGCAGGAGCTTGGCGGGCTGCCGGTGCTTGTGGCACAGGGGCGGTTCCCCGTAGTCGGGAGGTCCAGTCCCGGTCATGCCTCCCGGGGTGTGCTGCTGCTGCACGGTACCGAAACGGCAGCAGCGGTGTCAAGTGTGTACGGAGGGGTTAACATATGAGCGAGGTTGAAGCAGGTGCGTTGGTAGCTGCTTCGTTAGTACAGGGCTCTGCAGTGCATGCATGCATAGTTTGGGAGCAGCATGCTGTTCTGTGCGGGTGTGTACACTACGGTAGTGGAAACCGCTGCGCGTGTGTCGCGACAGCTGCCAGCGGTAGTGAGCTGGCAGTGTCGATGCCAACCTTGAGAGCAACGCTGAGCCATGGTTTCGAGTGCTCTTTCCCAAGAACGTCGTAGAGGAGATGGGGAGTACATAAAATCGCCAGGGACTACAACGCACCACATGGGTCCCGGCGGATTGTCCAACCGGTTTAAACGCATGCCTGGCCTAAAATCACGCAGCAAAGCACCATCGCCGCCTTTCCTTGCCTGCCTATCAACAGCAAAGTTGCCAATGCCGCTGGTCAGGTAACCATGGCTCTGCACCTATCCGGGCACACCTCCAGACCTCTGCCACTGCCCAAACCCTGGGGCAGGCCGATCGTGCGAACTAGGCTCCCACTCGTCAACAGGCCGTGCCGAGCAGCAGGCCTTATCAAGTTCACCACAGCTGTCCCGGACTCCACTGCCTCCAACCTCGACCCTGCGGTGGTCACCGTTGTAGACCCTTCCGAGGTTAACATTGTAGACTCGACAGCGGACTTCATCGCCCACAACCTGTCCACCCAGCTCGTGCCCATCCTGCAAACCCAGCCAGCATTCCAGGGCACGTCGGGACTGATCGCGGGCGAATGCTTGGCTCAGGCCATAGTATGGCTGGCGCTAGCCACGGCAGTGAATGGGGGCATGCGGTGGCTGGTCCATGCGCTGGAGATAAACGTGAGTGCCCAATCGCAAGGATAGCCTCGCACTATTCCGCTGGTTTGAACAGGAGCCTAAACCTACAACTCCTGCAGCTCGGTGTTAATATGTACGCTGCTTGCATGCATGCATTGTAGCTGTCGAACCCCACCCAAGTCTCCTCAAGGTGACTCCTCGGGATGCTACAAACTACCTGTTCAACCTTACCAACCCTTGCCGAACCCTTACTAACGCTTCGCCGACTTTGTCAGCAACATGCCAGGCTTAGCCTACCCATCACTGCAATTGCATCCCCTGTACTGTGACCAGTAGCCCTCTCACAGGTACCCTGCACCCAAAACCAGTCCTGCGTAAACCCCACCTGCTTAAAAGGTTACCCACTACCCACTAACCTGGCCAGCATCACAAGTCAGGCAGTCTTCCTCCCCATACACCACCACAACTGGGCAAACCCTCCTGCGTAGGCCACCTCTGTGTTTGGGGACGCCTATGACGCACAGGATGAGAGCATCGCGGGCTACATCCAGGACCTGGCAAAGACAGCGCTGACGCCTGCCGGGTGGCTGGTGTACTTCCTTGCCACCTCCAAAGTGCTGCGCTTCACGGGGCAGCAGGTGGTGGACCATCTAGACGCTGCGGAGCTGGGCTCGCGGGGCGGTGAGTGGATCCTCTGCATTTTTACAACAGGACATTGCATGGCATGGCAGGACAGGGCAGCCCGTGGCGCAGTGCAATGCCATGGCACGGCATGCCCCGCAGTTACATGCCCTGACAAGGCACTGCTTTGCACTCAATACTGCGCGGTGCAGCTCATGTCGTGATTGGACACCCCACAGGGACTTTTGGCACCAAGGGCAACACCAAATACCCTGATTGTGTTGTAAACCCTAAATCCTATGCCCTGGACCCTCAGACCTAAACCCTTAAATCTTGCTGTGCAGCGGCGTGGTACCAGGCTCTGGCGCTGTCCCTCATCGGGCTGGAGGACCACACAGGCCAGGCCATCAAGTTCCTGCTGGTGCTGTTGGTGTAAGTACATGCGAACCCGCTGTGCAGGGTTTGAGCTTTACCTGTAGGGTTTGGGGTTTAGGCTATGAAGACCACGCACGCCAGGTGCTGCTGGCATCAAGTTCCTGCTGGTGCTGTTGGTGTGAGTATGGTTGCCAACAGGGAATCCTTGTTGTGTGCTAGGTGTCTACGGCAGGGTTCAGGGCAAAGGGGTTACAGTCATCAACATTGTTAGGCATGTGCTCATGGAAAATGGCGCCGAGCAGCCCAGTCTGGCTTTGCTGCAGGATTGAGCGGGCATTTAAATGATGAACAACTCCATCGACCAAGCCCTTGCGGTTTAGCGTTTAGGGTTTTCTAGGCCCCATGCCTCACTTTGCAATTCTCAATCGCAGGATCTGGGCGGGCATCCAGATCAAAAACGGGCAGATCGACCAGGCCATCGCGCGCAACAAGGACAGGCTGGTGGCGGACCACATGTGGATGGACAACGAGCGCTCCCTCATCACCCTCAATAGCATACTCACCTGGGCCATCCTGGTGTTTGGCCTGCTTGCGATCCTGTCTGCGCTGGATGTGAACGTGAAACCGCTGCTGGCGGTGGGGGGGATCGGCGGCATCGTGGCGGGCTTGGCGGCGCAGTCTTTCCTGGCCAACCTGATCGCGGGGTTCAACTTGGTGCGTTCAAATTGGTAGCCTTTTTCTGGGTGAAAAAGGACTGCGATAATGTTCAAGATCTAACTTGGTGAGTTTAACCTGGTAGCTTCCCATTCAAGTGCAACGATATGTTGAGCGCCCAACGAGTGCAATGGGGTGGGTGTGGGGCTTTGTGGCGTTCTTGGCGCCGCAATCGTTCTTCGATGTGATTGTGGGATTCAACTTACTGGAACATGGCAACATCCTATCACTGATTACTGGTTCTGGCCTGTTGCAGTGGGCGCGGGAGTCAGTGTGGCCTAGAAAGCCCTAGCTCCTGGTCCAAAGAAAACCCTAACACACTCTCCCCCTCTGCAGCTGCTAGCCCAGCCCTTTGTGGTTGGCGAGCGGGTCAAGCTCTCCGGCAGCAAGTGCGGGGCAGACATCCTGGGATACGTGGAGAGCATCGACTTTTCACACACAGTGGTCCGCACCGATGACATGACGCCAATCACCATCCCCAACAAAACCATCACCGAGTCGATTGTGACAAACGAGTCCCGGGGAGCGCTGACCAGCGTGGTGCGCAACTACAACGGGTCGCGGCGCCTGCGGCTCATCCTCCAGGTGGCCTACCGGGACTTCCACAAGGTGGGTGCATGGAGCTTGCCTGGACGCAAATGCAGCAGGGTTTGGAAATGAAGTTGTTCTGAACGTTAGTGTGTGATATTAAACCCCTGCCAGGTTCTGTTACTAATGCTGGATGTTGGGTTCATTGAGAACAATCCTTACATTTTGAAGAAGTTACAACATATCGTAGGCACATTCAAAAATGGTACAAACAATGCCAGGACAGGACTGAGTGGCGCATGCTTGTGCAAGGTTGATTGCTGATCTGGCTTTTGTGGCTGGTATGCGTGTAATAATAATAATAATAAACATATCGTATAGCATCCGTGCTGATCAGCTTGCCCCCTCTGCAGCTGCCGGAAGTGTGTGACAGCGTCGTTGAGGTGATGCGCAGCTGCGAATACGTAGACAGCAACCTACCCACAAAGTGCTACATCAATAACATGTGCCACAGCCACCTGGAGATGGTCCTGCTGGTACGTGTAGGGTGTAGGGTTTTGTATTTAGGGTAAACTTAGGGTTTAGGATGGGCATGCCGGGAACATGTGGCACAGCCACCTGGAGATGGTCCTGCTGGTAGGTGTAGGGTGCAGGGTTTTGTATTTAGGGTAAACTTAGGGTTGAGGATGGGCATGCTGGGAACATGTGCCACAGCCACCTGGAGATGGTCCTGCTGGTACGTGTAGGGTTTTCTTTAGGGTAAACTCAGGGTTTAGGATGGGCATGCTGGGGATGTCACAGCTGCCTACAGATGGTGCTGCTGGTGAGGCCAGGCACCAAACGGCAAGGAGTGGGGCAACTGGGAGGATGGGGGGAGGCGCACACTGCCAATGGTAGTAAGTTGTTCATAGGACCTGCAACAGCTCTGTTTACTACCTTATTAACCTTGAAACCTGGAATCTGGGGGAAAATGGTGCTGTATGGGACAAGGCTGCATTGCACTGTCTGACCAGTGCTGGATCTGATCCATCCATGCATCACATAGTGCGCGGTAGGCGCTCTGTACCTGTGGCTGTGCACTAGCCTGTCACTTGGTCGCAGCACCATTGGCATGCTAGTGCGCCAATCACTAGGGTGTCAATACTTGGTTGCAGCACCATTGGCATGCTAGTGTTTAGTGTTTAGGGTTTAGGGTGTATCACAGGCACCGAGCGCTTCCTGGGCATTATGTGATGCATGTAGGAATGGGGTCATCATACACCCACAGGTCATTTTGAGTGGTGGTAACAGGGGTGTTCAAGTATGAATCAGGAACGCCCCTGGAATGGTGCTGCTGGTAGGGTCCGGCGTGCGGGGGGGATGGAATTGCTTGGATTGGTGGAGGGCAAAGGCGGGGTATTCGTACGGGGAGGTCCTAATCGCCTTACTACAAGGTACATTGCACAGGCAAGGCTGGTGTGTGTGGAGGGGGATTGGGTAGGGGATGGTTGGGTGGGTGTGCATACGGTATGATGCTGGAATAAACAAGCCCCGCACCTGGTAGGGCGACTGGGAGTCACCCAATCCTGTCAGGGTGTCGATGTAGACAGGCCCCAAGCTGGGCATGCACAGGTGCTTGCTGAAGCCAAAGCGCATTGCCGCTGTGGATGTGCCAAGCAGGGCATTCCACACCGGCGGTGTGCTCCATCTTCAGCGTGCGCCTGTGGAAGCCCTGCATGGCCCAGTCGACGTGGACACCCGCACAGGATCAGGCCAGTTCCTGTCACCCTACGGTGTGCGAGGGTGGTTCACTGCAGTGCCAAATGCATGCACAAATTGCTAGGGGCACCCATATATGCCATGTACAAAACCTTCCCACAGCTTGCAACCATCCTACCGTTTAATCCTCTTAACCCCCTCCCGCTGCACTGCTACACCACCGGCCCCGGGCTCGCGCAGCTTCAGCAACGCGCCACCACATCAGATTCAACACCATTGTTCCAAAAAGCTACAAAGTATAGTATTTAGTGACGTCCTGTGTGTCGGGTATGGCTATCCTTGAGGTGTTGCAAATGCAACCATACTTCACTCCCCTCCTTCCCCCCTTGTCGCAGTGCTACACCACGGCCCCCGGCTCCCGCAGCTTCAGCAACGTGCGCCACCACGTCATCTTCAGCGCGCTGTCCATCATGGCCGCCGCCGGGTGCGCTGTCGCCGACTACACCTCTGTGGAGATGCAGGAGCCGATCAGCCCCGGGGCCCCCGGCCTGGTGGTGGCTAATGGCATGGCCAATGGGGTGAATGGGGTGGTGCTGCCCGGGGTGGCGCTGCAGCGCGCGGGGAAGGCGGAGTACTCGATGGATGACGAGCAATGATGGCGGGTGGGGCCGATTACTCCGCGGGTGATGAATGGTGGGCGGATTGCTTGATGGATGATCAGTAAGGAGGGAAGGGGGGAGGGGGGCGTCAACTTGGCCTGTCCTGGGAATTTTATCGGTGGAAACTGGTCTGGTGCGGGTCAAAAGGGCTGGCAGGATGGATCAAGTGGCATGGTGCTATGCGGGGGTGTCCTCTACAGCGTGCTGGGAAGGCGAACTTTTCTTTACATGAGGGAGGGGTTGGGGTGGGGTGTTGACAGGTAGCCATATGTTGGGGACAGGCAGCGCATGTGGGGACCGAGGTGCAAATTTGCTGTCTTTAGAAGCAGGCTTGAGGAGGGTAAGGACATTGAGTGTGCTACATATTGTATGTATTTTCCAGCCTGGAGTGTATTTAGATGTACAGTAACCGTGCATGAGCTTGGGTTTTTTCAAGATTTGTTTTAATTTCAGTTGGACGATGCATGCTGTTGCACCATGCTTATGTTGGTCAATTGCACAATATGATCCTTTCTGGCAATGTAGTACGTAAGGTACCTTTTTGGTTTCGAGTTTAAAACATTTGGGCCAACTTGGCGTGAAGACGGTCTCGTCATGGTCTCGACAAAGGCTTTGCACTGGGTTCATGCGTGTTGCTTTCATTTTTGCAGTATTTCCCAAAACCTATGCCACACTGACACTCCATACGGGGGATTCAAACCTTACGATGTACCCTGCCCTACATTGGTGCCCTACTCGTTTTTCTTAGCATCTTGGTCGGTGTACGCGTGCACAGGTGCAGCTTCAAATTGAATGCTCAATTGCTCCGCTTTCCAGCGAGTTGTGCAGCGCATGGTGGGACATCAATTACGCTAATGGGATGGGTAAGTTCCACCTGCTCGCACTTGCATGCATACACAATGGCATCAAGCCTGATGCAGATGCCTGGGAACTCAACATGTGGGTGCTGCATTTTTTTTAATGAAATGCGCATTTAATTACAACGTTGGTGCCAGGTGTCGCACGCGGAGAAGCTGCAGGAAATCCCAGATGCTTTATTTGAAAGCATTCTTGAGCGACACGACTATCCACCGACAGGTTGATATCGTGCAACGTGGGGACACGTTCGTCAGAAGTGCGCATTCTCCTTTCAATTTTGCCGCAACAGCCTGTTGAACTGGCCTGTTGACGGCAGCAGCACCGGGAAATGGTCATGTGAGCTACCCAGTATGCATGTGGACTAGTGATGCTGCGACACGAAACAGCCAGAAACAGGGCTGTTGGTGGTGAGCTTAGGACACTAATACCCGGAACGATATGTTGGATTTAGACTTTGAACAGCTGGACCTAGGGTCCAGGCGCAAGCCAACGGAGTGGGTTGCGGTTGCCCCACCGCTTGTATGCAGGAAGGCGCAAGTGGGAAGGTGCGAGCACAGTAAGCATATGCACCTCACCCAACAACCTTGCGCAAGCTACCTCTCACGAACGTTTGTCACTGAACAAGAAGCAGTGCCTGTTTTGCAAACTAGGTGCTTTACGGAAGCACTGGATATTGGGCGTTGCTCGCCTGTGCTGTAACATCTTGCAAATGCAGCACTTGCCATACCACACCGGTCCCTCCCCACGCTGCATGTACTTGTGCATTCACTTTCGGAGAACTTCATGACCGGTCATGCATACCGACGCAGGCCTGGCACCGGTCGCCGTGGAGGTGGCAAGCGCCCCTCCCCCACCCCCCCACCACCTGGCGTCCTCCTCCCCTTGGCGGACCCAGCCCTCCCTAGTGGGTCACCTGCACTTGGTACTGGTGTGAACACTGTAGGTTCCAGCAAGCGCTACGGGTACCCCCATGAAAAACCCCTGGGGAACGAGGAGCGGGAACCTGGGGTGGAGTGCCTAGCAGCTGAGGATGATGAAGGCAAAGTGGAGTACAAGCTTCGCCTCAAGGACCCCTCCCCTCCCCGCTTCCAGCAGCTGGTAGGGCCCTTACATGTGTACCATTAAACACAAGCGCCTGCATAGGTTATTGCCAAGATTAGGGCTTGCACCAGGCATGCTCTGCACATGCCCAGTCATGGGGAACCTGAGTACCATGCACACACATGGACACATGGCGAAGGCAAAGAGGGGTACAAGCTGCGCCTTCAAGGACGCCTGTACCCCCCGCTTCCAGCGACTTGCACTGCCCACCTATGCTCCACCTGCAAGGCATTGCATTGGACCGCCATGGTTGGCCCTCGCATGTAAGCTTGCACTAGGCAGGTCATGCACGTGCCAAGCCATGGGAACCTACTCACTGAAAGGCTGCGCAGTCATATATTTATTTATTTGTCCCCATATAGAGGTTCGTTGTGTTCCCGTTGCAGGTGACCCAGCTCAAGTTCAGGCTGTCCGAGGGTGGCGGGGAGTGCTTCTACTACATCGGTGCGGGGCGGTGTTCTGGCCCAGTCATCTGCACCACACACAGCCCACGATGTTACCATATCACCCACATGCGGAACTTGACTTTGGCACTGCCAGCACCGGCATACCATGGATATATCATACCTATTGATCAACCCATTTGAATCTTAACTCAAAGTCATGTTCTTCAGAAATTGTATCACCAATTTTTGCCTTTGTGAAAACTCGAACTCCCATACTTGTCCAACCGCCTTTTCACCAGATCTTGCCTCTCTATTCGCCAGGTGTGGAGGACGATGGCTATCCCCGGGGGCTACAGGAACGGGACCTGCGCCAGTCCATGGCCACCCTCAAGGCGATGGCAGCGGAGGTGAACTCCAGCGTGGCAACAGTGCGCAAGTTTGCCGGTACCCGCGGGCGCACCTGCATGGTGGTGCGCCTGTGCAGGGTGTGCGTGGCGGAGCTGGCCTACCGCAGCCTGAGGGTGGCAGGTGGGTGTTTAGGGTTTATATGTAGGGTTTTGGATTAAGGGTTTGGATATAGGGTTTAGTTTTACCGGTCAGCCGCAGAATAGCAGGTGAGGCGGGGTGTGGAATGTTGGTCATGACCGGAATGATGATCGTCATATGTCCGGCAATGGCAATGGTGGTTGGTTAAAATGCGGATCGCTCGAGTGAGATGGCTGGCTGTGTGAATCAAGTGCTCATCTCGCCCAAATTGGTAATTGGAATGTTTAGCTATTTTCAGTAGTATCATTAAAATACTGAATCACATCGACCAAACCTCCCTGTGCCTGCAGTGGCCGGGGGTGTGGATGCGGGTAAGAGCACCTGCGTGTCTGTGCTGTGCCACGGGGCGGAGGGGCGGCCCCTGCTGGACAACGGGCGGGGCAGCGCACGCACTAATGTGTTTCGCCATAAGCACGAGATTGAGTCGGGGCGCACCTCCAGCATCAGCCAGCAGATCCTGGGATACGATGCAGAAGGTGGGTCGCTTGTGCACATCATTGACTCCATTGCAGCGTAAATGTATTCACCTTTTGATGATGCACTGCCTATGCCCCAGCAGCGTTGTAAAGTACTCTTGTCCTCTCCGCACATAGGGTATGGGGGGGACAAATGTCGCACATCTGGTCTATACTCTAACATTTGTACAGACAAAATACATGCTGGAAAGTGTATCCTCCTGATTCCCCCCCTCCTTTGGCCCTCAGGCCGCGTGCTCAATTACTCCCGGGTATCCACCCTCACCCCAGCCGAGGTCACCACCGCAGCAACCACCGTGGTGCACTTCATAGACCTGGGGGGGCACGACAAGTATCTCAAAACCGCGCTCTACGGCATGACCTGCTTGCTCCCCCACTATGCGCTGCTGTGCGTGTGCGGGGTGGCGGGGCCCAACAGGGCATCAAGGGAACACGTGGCTGCTGCGCTTGCCCTGGGCGTGCCGCTGGCTGTGGTGGTGACCAAGGTGGATCTGGTGGGGGCGGAGCAGGTGGAGGCGGTGGTGGGGGAGATCAGGTGGGTGGTGGTGGTGTGGGTGGTGGTGCTGGTGGTGGTGGTGGTGGGCCATTTGAGGTGGTGGTGGTGGTTGGATGGAGGGAACATGTGGCTGCTGCGCTCGCGTTGGGTGTGCCCCTGGCTGTGGTGGTGACCAAGGTGGACCTGGTGGGTGCGGAGCGGGTGGAGGCGGTGGTGGGCGAGTTGAGGTGGGTGGGTGGTGGGGGTGGGGAGGGGGAAGGGGGTGGACAGAATGTAGGTGGTGGTGGGGCAGCTGAGATGGGTGGGTGGTGGGGGAGGGAGCATGTGGCTGCTGCGCTTGCGTTGGGTGTGCCGCTGGCTGTGATGGTGACCAAGGTGGATCTATTGGGGGGGTTGATGGTGAGGGGGCTTTTGGGGGGCTCAAGTGTGTGTGGTAAGGGATGGGGTGGGCAAAAGGGGACGCATGCGGTGCATGGTGGTGGCTAGCTGCTTTTCCGGACATGTGGGGCATTGGTAGGGTCACAAACATTGGTAGGGTCACATGGGTTGCAAGAAGTAAATATGTTGGTTTGCACTACAGCAAACAGCAACAATTACTCTAGTTTAATCCCCCACCTCCTCCCTTCAGGTCCTTGTTAGAGGAAGCATTGTCAGGCAGGCGAGTCCTCGCCGACATTGCCCCGCACCCATCCGACGGCAGCCCGCAGCAGGGGTGGGGGGTGGAGGTGCACACCCCACTGGTGGGGACTGAGGAGCAGGCCAGGGGGCTGGCGGAGGGGGTGTCAGCGGAGGGGGGGGTGGGGTGTGTGGGGGGTGGAGCCTACACCGCGCCTGTGTTTGCGGTGTCTATGGTGACAGGTGGGGTGTGGGGAGGGGGATGGGTTAGGGTTTGGCGTTAGGGTTTAGGGTTTTCATGTTAGATTTTAGGGTGTGCAGTGTGTTTGTGGTGTCTATGGTGACAGGTGGGTGGTGGGGAGGGGGAGGTTGCATGGCGCAGTGGTGATTGCGATGTCTTCAAATACAAGTGGGGGGAAGCTTGGAATGTTGTGGGTGGGGTGGTGATGGGTGATGGGTGGCACAGCCTGCATCATGTTTAGGGTTTTGGGTTTAGGGTTTATGTGCATGCTGTGTGCCACACCTGCCTCGACTCGCTGCCAGACAGTGCATGACCTGATGAGTTTGTGGCATATTAGAACCATATAGCTTGATTGCGTATGTTAACATGTGGTGTGGCCTTCAGGAGCGGGGCTGCCATTGCTTCACGCTTTCCTGCAGCGCCTGGCGCCAGGCGGAACCTTGACGAGGGGGCCTGACACAAGCAAGCACTTAGGGGAGGAGGTGGATGGGGAGTTGACCCCCGATGAGGATGAGGAGCAGGTGCACTTCCAAGTGGACCAGACCTTTGAGGTCACAGGTAGGGCCAGGGTTTAGGGTTAGGGTTTAGGGCGTGGCGGGTCGGTTGACATGACTTTGCCAATGCTTTTCTGCATGGCGCAGTATGAATCCATCGTCTTGACTGGCAGACGCCAAGTGGCAATGCACAGGCTTTTGCAATGCAATTTGTAGTACTACCAAAATGGCCCTCCACCACGCAGGCGTTGGCACGGTGCTTGCTAAGTGTGCAAGCATACACCAAGGTTAATGAATACTCCTTTTGTATAGTGCTGTTTGCCTTCATTTATTTGTCACCCCCGCTCGCAGGCGTGGGCACTGTGGTTGCTGGGTGTGTGGTGGCTGGCAGCATTGCGGTGGGTGACAGGCTGCTGGCGGGCCCCTCGTCAAGGGGGGCATTCACAACTGTGCAGGTCACGGGGGTACAGCGCACACAGGTGAGCGAAACCCTAAAACCCTAAACCCTGATCCTGCGTACCTGACCCTTAGTAGATCACGGGGTTACAGCGCACACAGGTGTGTGGAAAGTGCACTGAAAACCCTTAACCCTGAGCCCTAAACCCTAAAATTAGGTAATGTAGGGTACAGGCACAATGATGAGCGTTGCTGGTGCCTGCTTCCTTCCTCCCCTTGTCTTCTAAACGGCCTGCTGTAACGAACCCTGCAGCTAGTTGCAAACCCTAAGACCTGCTTCGAAATTCGGTCTTAGGTCTAAAGGTCCTGGTAGGTGACAGGCACCTAGTAATGGGAGGCTTCTCAATTCTTTTCAAACCCCTTCTCAAACCCCTTCTCAAACCCCTACTCACACCTTCCCATCTCTGTGCAGATCCCTGTGCACCGTGTTGGCCCCAACAACTACGCCACCCTGGCGGTGCAGCAGGTGGGGGTGCAGCACCTGGCACCCACACCACCGCCGCAAGCCTCGGCCCCTGTGCCTGGCATGTGTGGAACTGACTTTGAGGCAGCGGGCAATGGAGTGGGTGAGAACAGTGGGGAGGGCAGCTCTGCAGGTGGGTGGGTTGCATGAGTTGCATGTTTTGGTTGTAAACTTGTGCGCGTGCTGAGTTTTAATTGTAGCTCTTACGCAAGACTATAAAGTCCCAGAATGCTGACACACTTACAGCGAGTCAGCAAAAGGGTCTCCCCTCACCATTCCTATATTATTCTTGCAGGGCCGCGTGCCGCCGCCCCCTCCTCCCTCCTCACCTCCCAGCTCGATGCCCACCCCCCACCCCACCCCCCATTCGGCCCCCACCAGCAGTCACACAGGCCCCACCCCTTGCAAGGGGGTGGCGATGTCCATTTAGGGTGGGGACACAGGCCGGGGTCCGGTATGGTTGAGAGCGGATCGGCGCCTGCGGTGATGGCGATGCATGCACGCGAGGAGGGGCAGGGGTTGTATGGAGGGTCGCCTATGGGGTGCGAATCCCCAGGTGCGATGCATGGGATTATGCTGGGGATTGAAAGAATTGGGTATCAGATTCTCAGGATGGGGTGGTGGGCTTCGATACCAGCAACGTCCAGATGCATTCCACCACTCGCGCTTGTATCAGTGACTATAAATGCATGTGCTGCACCCATCGTCAGCACTGTTTAGGGTTTAGGGTTTAGGAATCAGAGGAGAGGACAAAGCCACAGGGTCTAGTCACAGGCCTAGCGTCCAATCCGATCCAAAAGCGGACGCACCGCCTCTCTATTCACACATTGATCTCCTCACCTTGCTCCCAGTACATACAGCCCATTGGATTCTTTTGACAACCCCCCCCCCTCCTTCCCACCCCACTCATACCTTTGCCCCCCCCCCCCTCCCTTTCAGGCTTGTCTGCTCCCCTACCCTGCCATCCCTCCCGCTCCACTGGCTTGGGCAGCGTACTCCTGGACATGAGGGCACCGCTGCGGGTGGCACACGGATTTGAGGCCATTCTCATCATCCTCAGCGGATTCTGGCCACCCCGGGGGTTGCTGTCAGGTGAGGGGGCTTAGGATTTTACAAGTTCTAGATTTTAAAGAGTTTTGGAGTTCTAGATGCTGATTGCTAATCTGGGTGAATTACTTGGAATGCATGAAATAAACTTAATTAACTGACATCACGTGGGGTTTTCTATTCTAACTGATGGGTGCATCTCATTCCATAGACCAATGCCGGTTCCCGTGTGCTCCCAGGCCGGTGGCCGCCCCAAGAGGAGGCGGAGGCGGGCGCCTACGGCAGCGGCAGTGGCAGCGACAGCTGCAGCGGCGGCTCCTTCCTTGACCTGGCCCACCTGTCCAAACCAGGGGATGGCGGCAGCCGGAGGATGCGGACTCGATCCGGGTCTCGCAGGTTCAGCAGCTACATCCCGGTGGTGCACTGCGCAAGCGTGCGGCAGGCGGCGGAGGTGGGTGGATGGCGGTGGTGGGGGGTGGGGGGTGGATGGCGGTGGTGGGGGGTGGGGGGTGGTTGTTGTGTGTGTGTGGAAGGGGACGGCATGCAGGTGTTGCACAACGTGGAGGATGTGGGTGGCTGATGAAAGGGGTTTGGAGGAGTTGCATCTTGGTACGGGTGCAATGTCAGGGTACGACTGTTGTAGGGCTGAGTATGTGGGGCAGGGTCGGCACAGTGCTTTTTAATAATATTGGGGATTGAGTTGGGCATGGTGCATGTATATGTGTTTTATTTATTATCTCATATTTCATCCTGCACCATCCCCAGGTTGTGTCCATGGAGGAGCTCCAGGTGGAGGGGGACAGCCTGACAGGCGCATGCGTGATTGAGGGGTGCAGCATGGCATCAGCGATTGCTGCTGCGGGGGTCATCTTGTCACAGCCGATTGGTGGTGCTGCACCAAGTGCTGCTCAAGACAGCGGGAGGGAGGGGTCGCCGCCTGCAAGTGAGTAACTTTGTACGGTATACAGGAATGACAGGATGGGGTTATAGCCTGCCTTCAGTGCCGTGTTGGGCAAGCACAGGATCCTGCGCCATGCACCTTGATGCAGCATAGATGCAAGCTGCATGATTCAGAATATTCTGTATGCTACCGGTGTTCAAAAGAGCTTGAGCTTCACGCAGCACTGGAGTTAAATTGAATGACATGGGCACCGTGCATGCATGTCCCATGCATGTCCCCTTGAAAATGACGTTTAAATTCCAAATGAAGATATTAAAATGGATATTACAAATTTGTTGTAGGTCCGGTGGTGCATCAGTCGGCAGGAGGCAGCTGCATTGCGAGGGTGGGCTTCCAATTTGTGCACAAGCGTGAGTGGGTGGAGGAGGGCGCCACACTGCTGGTCAGAGACAGGACAGATGGCTGCATAGCAGGCATTGGAGTGGTCAAGCGCATACAGTGAGCGCTGCTGGGAAAGGAAGGGAAGGAAGAAAAGTTGATGGGCTTGGGCATGGCTGCACATCACGGGCCAGAGCACCTCGAGCACCAGCAGTTTTGTTTTACGGTCCAAGCTTGTGATTGTTCGAGACTGTCGGCAGGACACCAGGCTGAAGTTAGGTGTATATGTATCAGTGCTGTAAGCAGGAAAATTTTTCTTTTGTTGTTGGTGGTGTATGTTGGTTGCTTGAATGCAGGTTAGGCGTAACCATACTGAAGGGATTCCGCTTCTGAAGCGCACATTCATTGCTGGTATTGGAATGTGGAATGATATAATGTGATTGTGACAGTCCCCGTGTTCCTTGCAAATTGCTGCAGCAATTTTCTACGGTACTATAGCTCGTTGTGGCATTGCTGTAAGTAATTACAAGGGTGTTGGCTCACCTGTTAGGGTAAGTATATACCCTATTAGGGTGTTTGCCAGGGCTATGTTGAGACAATATGTCATGAGAGTTTCAACGTTGTTAAGGAGTCGGACTCGACACCACGAGTGGCCATCTGGATGTAATTGTCCCCACAACCTATGCACGGGCCACCGCTCTGTTGACGAAAGAGCCGCACTCGCTCCAGAAAGGGGGTTCCCGGCATTAACCCGGTATTAATGCATGCATCTCAGTTACGACTAAAAACTGCACACCACCACTGAAAAGGTCAACGGTCGCACCAAACACGAACCTTGTCGCGTCTTTGACTTGAACACCCACACTCCTGCCGCACAGCACGCTCAACCCGTCTCCAGGGCCTGACCACATCCCATCACCTTCACGCCGGGGGCTGTTTGGGAGTGGATGACGGGTGTGGTCAGTATTATTCCAGGTGCTTCGACATATTGGCCAAGGGAATCGACTTCAAGGTTGCGGAGGAGCTCGCAGGGTATGGGTACACTGGGTTGGCTTTGCATCCATGGCAAGATTACCGTTGGTGTATGCCCAACAGGTAATGTGTTGCCCAGGTGCAAGTCGGCAGTGGTGATCAAATCACTCATCAAGCAGTCAAAAGAGCAGCAGTGGAGCACTGGCAAGGCAGCGTGTGACCTACATCGCGAGGTGGGTGATGGGTATTGTTCCATGGTGGTGAATTTTGCACTGGAAATTCTGCGACGTTACTGTAGTTTCTGTCTGAAAACTCACAGGTGGTGGCCTTTGCAGCACACAATGGTGGATGTTGCCCAGAACGCAGAGAAGTTTAGGTGGGGAGAGGCCACACTGATGGAGCTGCCGGGCAGTGTTGACCAAGTACACCGCCAGGACTGGCTGCATGCACAAGTCCAGCAGTACAGCCGCAGTGGAGACCCGGTTCTTACACACGTAAGCACAACCTCTCACCCCCCCGTTGGCCACAACTTGACCCACTCTGTACTTAGGTAACAAGTCAACGTGTCAACACCTGCAGGTGCAAGCGCTCCAGCCTTTCTTGGGGTTGAAAGATGATGAGTACCAGCTTGCAGTGGAGAAAGTTATAGAGTTGGCAGGTAGGCATTCCCAACCACAACCTGTTATTTTTTCAGGTCTGCCTGTACTGAACGTGCTGAGTTCCTTTTCAGGCACAAAAAAGGGCACAACAGCATCTCGGGACATAACTCAGAAACCGCTGTAGACAGCAGCCTTGTATGTGAGAGAGAAACTTTGCAGATCCTCAACCGGGGCTACCAAGCGGGGCTGGGACGCGAAGCTTGAGGCGGGCACGGTGGTGGAGGTGGGCAGGGTGGACTTTTCTGACTGGGAAACATACTGGGTTACTGGCAAGATGGAGCATCCCCCGCCTGGTGAGTGCCCCCTTCAGGTTTCCGTGGCTGGCACCCACCAGTCCCAGCGCGTGCGGGACGCGCTGTTCATATTTCCCTTGCATACTTATACCCGTCACACACGCTCACTGCTGCTTGTGTGGGGTGCAGGCCTCTTTGCCGGCATTCTTCCTTTGCAGCACAGCGCCGCTAGTGCGGGGAGTGGCAGCAGGGTTGTCAAAGGTGAGTGTGCAAGGGTAATTACCCTTGAATATGTCAGACTTGAATCACGCCCCCTCCCTGTGGTTGGGTTTAGGGTTTAGGCTCCTGGGTCCCTGCTTCCTGGTTCATTCCAATGCTTGTGCAAGGTTGATTGCTCATCTGGCTTTTGTGGCTGGTATGCATGTAATAATAATAATAATGTTTGCCTTACTCCTGGGTGCAGGGCGGGACCCACCCGCGCCAGCACTGGAGCAACCAGGTGGCAGCCACACACCCACAACCTGCCCGCTCAACACATGCGGTGGTGGCGCCAACCAGCTACCCACCGCCCCGGGTGAAAGGCGCACCACACAATCGGCGGCGGTTGGCACCACACCACTCGTCACAGGCGCCAAACACGCCAACACAGGTCTGTGTGCCCCTACCCTGGCCACCAAGAGACGCAAGGCAACAACCTCCAGCCCTAGATGTGGTGCACCCACCACCGCGTCAGCAGCCCCACCCTATGCACCTGCACCCAGCGGGAGTGAGCATGCCGGCTCACCTGACACACACGCCAACCACCCTGCCCCAACCCCTGGATGGGGTCTATGGGGTCAGGACCGTGCCACCGCCCTAGCCTCAGCCCCAGTTGCCGCCCCACCCTGTGCATCTGCACCCAGGGGGGGTGAGCGCCCCGCAGTCTGTGCGCCAGACAAGGAGGAGGATGCACCTGCACCCAGCGGGGGTCAGCGCCCCGCAGTCTCTGCAGCACACAAGGAGGAGGGTGGGGTCGGGGGTTTGGAGCAGGGCAGCCCACAGAAGTCTTATGCCGCTGCTGGAGCAGGGAAAAATGTGTTGTTTATACTGTTATCCATATTATATGATTAGAAAAAAACGACCGAATTTGCTACGGTTGACCCCGCTGCATGCACTGTGGCGCACTTGGGTATGTGGTGTGGAATGAAAGGGATGCCTGATGGCTCGCATTCTTGCAAGCGTGCCGCTGCCCAGGGCTGTGCATCCAGGGTGGCTTGCATGCATGCTGACGCTTGCTGCGTGTTCTGGATGCAGATTTCTGGGCTGTTCAGAGCGGGAGTATGTGGGCGGCACATGGGGTGGTGAATGGAACGTTCGAACAATTATGCACGTTTGCGAGCAAGGAAGAGTGCAACGATTTTATCGAGGAATGCCGGGTGGCATGTGATCCTAGAGGTATTGTGCCCCTTGCATCTGCCTCTGTGGATGCCACACCACCAGACAAGATGTGATGCTCCTGCCTGCCACCTCCAGGCCCAGCAACTCCAGCGCCTTCAGACTAGGTTAATAATCAATAATAATAAATTACTTTTTTAAATTCAGTCAATTCAAACGAATGGTTTTGATTTATGTTTATTGTTTATTCATTATTGCGACCTTGCTCTTGGCTTGTATGAGCAGCGATGTGGGTGCAGGTGCCTCTACACCTGCTGCCACCACCACTAATGGTGCAGCATTGCAGCAAGATGGCGTGCTGCGGCTGGTCGCAACGCAGGGGTGCAAGGAGGCTCAGTGTGCGACATGCAAGCAGGTGGCAGACTTAACAGCCATGAACTGCAAATTACAGAAGGTAGCTCCACCACTCATACTGCCAGCCCACAACCCTAAAACCCTAAACACGTTCTCACACTCCAGGAGACACATGATACTCAGACAATGCTTCACCCTGGTACAAATCCCTCCCTGTTGGTGCATATATCTATATGTCTATATAGCCAGCTATATATATATATACATACATATAGCCAGCTGAACCATTTATGTGTACTTACCTGGGCTGTCACCTGTGTCCGTTCCCTTCCTTCATTTCTGTATTTGTCCCACCTGGAACGTCACCAGCTGCACCATTTATGTGTATGTACCTGGAACGTCACCTGTGTCCGTTCCCGGGATTTAGGGTTTAGGATTTCCGTTATTTCTGTGATTGTCCCACCTGGAACATCACCAGTGTGCGTTCCCTTTTTTCCTCCCAGGAGCTTGCTACAGCCACGGTGAGGATGAGGGCGTTGCAGGAGCTGTGGGCTGTGCTTGAAAGGGAGAGAGGTCAACCGGAGGTGAGCCTGGCGCAAGAGGTGTTGGTACATCTTGGTGGGCGCATGCCATGGCAGCGCTGTGTACGTACTCACAATTGTACATACTTACATTGTATGCAATCTTTGGAGCAGCATTGCCAGGTCAGCTCCAGTCATCCGCAGGGGCAACTTTTGCCACCTAAAGTTGTCATTCTTGCACTACACACATCTCATTTCTGAGCACGGAATCATCTTAAGATCCTTAGTTTGGCAGAAATAAGCGTGAAAATTTTAGTCAATGCGGCAGATCTGCAATGTCCATGCAAGACCTGCTGTATAATGCACACAAATCGGACATGGCATTTTCAAGGAACTGCCAAGCATAAATTAATATCTTATTATCTCAGGTGCAGAATGCCCATTGGCTTTGCGCACCTTCACATGCCCTGTCCTACAACTACAAATGGCAATGCATTTACATAAGATCAAACCTTTGAGTCATGGGTTGACCGGGTTAAGGTGGTTCATCTGGTATGCAGGTTGCAAGGCTGCTGATGCTCGTGCAACAAGCACTGGCTGGAACGAAGGCGCCACATATCGCTGCTGCTGGTATCAAACAAGAGCTTTTGGATGCCACTGGGGAAGTGGGGGTAGTGGACTTGAGTCAGGATGAAGCTCCAGGTGTCCAGCAGGGCCTCAAGGTTGGTGGATTTGTCAAAGTGAGGAGCAAATGATTACTCATAGGAGTGCAGTTCATGCCAAAGTTGTGGGTGATGGTGTGGTGTCAGATTGAGATAGTAATGGTCGCCCATAGCATTGCTGAGAGTGGTTTCGGATTGGCTGTGTTGGATGCCGCGCCACAAAGCATGGCCTGGATTTGTTGATAGGATCGGTCCATCCACATGTGCATGCAGTATGTGTGGATATATTTGAAATGGTTGATTGATTCCGTGCATGATGATGCCGCCAGTGATGTCAAGCAGCGACGTTTGTTACAAACAAAATAAAGGACAACAGTTTTGAGCAAAGGCATTGCAATTAGACAAAATCCAAATTCTAATACAGCAATCATAAGCTGGTGTTACTGAGCTCTGAACTTGAATCAATTTTACGGCGGTGTACCCCTGCGTAGTCACCATGGCAAGTTGCTTTGTAATGATGATCTCTGACTCAATAGACAATAATTTTAAAAGCACAGCTGCAGTCCTCCCAGCAAGAAACCACAAACCCCTCTGTTGAGGAGGTCTATAACCAAGTTGGAAGGGCGTGCAGAGCCTAGAAAGCGCACACGGTACAGCTGTAGGGATGGAGCAGCAGTCATAAAAAACAACGCCGTCCACATCCAAATGTTATTGTAGGACACTGGCAGGGAATCACCCCACCCCCAAAATGATCACCCAGTGGGGTGGCACACAAAAATGCTTTTCAAAAATCTTGCTCTTCACCACCACCACGCTGCCCTCTCAATACACTCTCCAGTACCCCGCTATGCATGGGTCAAGCTGAGGAGAACAGGTCAACCGCGCCTCAATGCATCTGTTCGCTATCCGACACAATGTGGCACACTCTCCACGCTTGCCCAACCTCTGCTCTCAAATCCCGCGCCTGCACATTCAAAGCCGCCATCATAAACGCCGGAAGGCGTAGTCAGCAGCGTATGGGGTCTGCATGCGTTGCAACAGACATGACGATACACTACATGAACGCGATGTTGTTTTCAGAAAGTACCTGCTGCCATACCATGCAAAGGGGTGGTTGTCTTCTACAGAGACAAAGTGTCTGTGAACAAAGAGATGGAATGGGATTCAATTACTTTTAAGACCCTGTTTAGGATAAAGGGTTTTTGGTTTTAAATCAAAGTTTTATGGAGTACTACTATCTGAAGCGCACCTGTATCCTTCAGTGAAAGCCAACACTGGTTTTACAGCATGCCAACATCACTCACCACAAACCCTCCATCCGTCCAACATGCCTGCGTCGGTACCTGACCACCGTGAAGACCTTCCCCAGGGCCTGTATCATACATCGGATGTTGTCTGTCATTGGCCAGCGCGCTTGGTCTTCTGCCTCCATGTCCCTGCACACAAGACAATCGCCAGAGACGCCAGTGCTGCTCAATCTTTGCTTTTGTCGATGGCCACAGCTTACTTTCCTCCAACGGTCGACCCAGCCGTTGGCTCAGCACCTGAGTTTGAGTTGAGTCTTGAGTTCAACTAAGCAAGGGGTCGCAGGTTCGAATCCGAAGGGCAGCGATATTTTTCGAATTTCCCTGAACTTTGCGACGGGATAAAATGGGTAGCACGAAAGTGCGGTAAGCGGCACGACTGGTTGGCCACCATCTGCCACACTGGAAACGGTGTCAGTTAAGCCTTGGCTCCAGGACTGGGGTGAGGCATACCCAGACATGATAACCTGGCTTCGAAGCTGGAAAGCAAATACTTACTTACAGCTTGCTTGCGCTTCGTCTTCACCTCATAGTCTGTGGATGCTGGAGTGAAATAAATGGACAAATAAATAATGATTAACTTAAATATTACGCAGCCTTGTCCTTGAACCAACAAGACCTCATTGTGCATGGGATCAACAGGTGGTTCAAAGTGTGCCAGGAAAGAGCTGCAGCCAGTGGCACCGCATGTGCAAAAAGGACTGCTTATCTGGCTGCATTTCTGGAATGCATGTAACTAACTGACTGTGCTTGAACAGGCCTGAGTGACATGAGCCAGAGACAGCAGCAGTGCGTCCCGCAGCTGGAGTGGAAACATAAATGAGTAAATAAATATCCACGCGGCTTATTCTCGAAAAGGCTGGAGAGGCACCGGCCACCGAGAGCAGCAGTGCATCCCGCAGAGAGGGGGTGGTGCCGTGAATCGCAGTGGAGGGAATTCCAATCGCAATAAGAGGACTGCGTCTGAGCTCATAGCTCCATATACTGCGGGGTTTTGGAGTCCAGTGCCTGAATTCACCAGCAGGGTTGACCAGCAGGGTACCACAGGGTGAATGCTGCCACAGGAAACCAATAACCCGCACTGTATTCAACTGTGAGCTCAGCCACCGCCATTTCATCGCCATTCAATTTACCAGAATTTAATACGGATGCTGGTACTTACACATCAGTGCTCCAGCCTGCAGGCGGCTGGGCAGGCTCCCGAGCACATGCGGAATTGGGAGGATGCCGGCTGGGCTGATGCCAGGCAGCTGGGCTGATGCCAGGCAGCTGGGCTGCCGCTGTGATGCGGGACTTTGGCCACAGCAGTCTGGCAAGAGCTAATGGACAACCCTCCAGTTTTGCAATGTGTGAGGGAGCCTGCCCAGCCGTCTTGCAGGGTGCAGAACTGACGGAGCAGTACCAGCAACGCCCCAGCGCCATAATAACGCAGTGCACCCAGCTGAGCGCTCAACTGCATCTCTGTTACCGCCATTGACATATCTCCCTTAAATATTCCCCCCAGGAATGTATATACAATTTCATATACTTACATGTGTTTCAGCGAGACAGCCGCATTAGCAGTCTGGCGCGAGCATGTAGGACAGAATGCTACACAGGATCCCTGCACATCAGGATCAGATGCTACACATGATGTTGTTTACAATTAAGCAGGCTGCGCATGGGACATTGCCTTACCTCCCAGGTGACGACTGCTCACTTGGGGAGGCTCCTGGGCCCAGTATCTGCAGCACATTGGGATCTCAGGCGCCAGTACCCTGCAGTGCACTCAGATCTGCACTCAGCCGCAGCCTTGTTTCACGCACGTTATAAACATGAACAGCTGACCATAGGACATGAACAAAATATATAATAATTACAAGAAAATAAGAAGATAAGTTAAATCGTCTTAGGTTTAAACAAATACGATGATTTTTTTCCAAATTTAATTCACCTTAGCAAAAAAACAAATAAAACAAATCAAATATTAAACGATGGCTGCCATGCATGGCCTGTGAAAATTGCCAAGGACACTGAGCAGCAGTGATTGTCACAGCAAGGCACTGGCGGTAGTTGTAAGAAAATCTATCTTCATCCACCAAGTCATCGATGCCTTTCCGAAGTCGTGCCATGTACCAGTGTTCAGGGTCCCCAAGCAGGATATCACAAAGACCTCGACAACGTGAAGATGTCAATGACTTGGCCAAGGAAGGGGATCCAGCACGCCATTGCCACCACCACACCCTTGCCACTGCATGCATGATCTCAGCCATGAACTCAGCCGCCGCCACTTCATCGCCATTCAATTTACCACCATTAACAAGGATGCTGGTACTTGCCCATCAGTGCTCCAGCCTGCAGGTGGTCGGGGAGACTTCAGAGCAATTGGTGGAAGTGGAGGGTGCCGGCTGGGCTATTGCCAGACCGCTGGGCCCAGCCTGTTGCTGTGATACAGAACTCCGATCCCAGCGGTCTGGCGACTAGCAAGCTGACATCCTTATTTTCCATCGAATGCCCGGGAACTCCAAAGCCACATGCAGGTTGGACCACTCATGGAGCACTGATGGCGTGGTACGGTTTTAGGGTTTTGAACTAAATTAGGGCGGATATGCAGGGCTGCGGCTGAGCTCGTAGCAGCACGTGCTTTGGGGTTCTGGAGCTAATTTTTTTGAAATCACAGCAGGGTTGACCAGCAGGGTGACCACAGGGTGGGTTCAAGAAAGAACTCGAGAAACCCGCAGTGTACGCAGTCGTGAACTCAGCTGCAGCCCTGATGCCGCCATTGGAACCGCAGCCATTGATGTGCTCCTGATGGCTGCGCGTTCAGTGCTCCAGCCTGCAGGCGGCTGGGCAGGCTCCCGAGCAAATTGCGGAACTGGGAGGGTGTCCGCTGGGCTGTTGCCAGGTCGCTGTGATGCCAAACTCCGGCCACATCGGTCTGGCAAGAGCTAGTGAAAGACCTCCAGATCCACCAGATGCTTGGGAACCTGCCCAGCCAAGTTGCAGGCTGCAGAACTGACGGCGCGGTATCAACACCACTCAAGCGCCAGAACCCCGCTATGCACTCAGCTGTGAGCTGCAGCCCTGTTACTGCGATTGGCATATTGAAATAAAAACTATTTACTTAATGACGTGCATTTTAGCAATACAGCCATATTAGCAGTCTGGCCCAAGGCATGTAGGACAGAATGCTACATGATATTTTCAAATTCTAATCAAATAGGCTGTGCATGGGACATTGACTTACCTCCGAGGCGACAGCTTCTGGGCACATTGCGGAACTGGAGGATGTTGGCTGGACTGATGCCAGCTTGCTGTGGCATCATATACGCATTCCAGCGGCAGCCCAGGGGCCTGGCAAGTCACCAGATTGATGGGATGCCACTGGTATGCGGAACTCACGCAACAGCAGGCTGATCTCATCCATGCTGACACCCTCCAGTTCCGCCAGATGCTGGGGAGGCTGCCACTTGTAGGCTGGAGTACTGATGGAGCACTTAGTGGCGCAGTATCAGCAGGACAGTACCATCTCACTCGCCAGTACCCTGCAGTGCAGTGTGATATACCCTCAGCCGCAGCCTTGTCCCCGCAGGTTATAATTGTTAAACAGGCTGAGCACGTGACATGGCTACCTCCAAGATGAAATACATACAGAAAGTACAAAAATTCGAATTTAATACGCCTTAGAAAACACAAAGTTCACAAAGTTCAAAGGCTGCCGTTAGTACCTGCCATGCATGGCTTGGGGAAATTGCCAAGGGCACTGAGCAGCAGTGACTGCTCCAGCTACAGCAAGGCAGTGGCGGTAGCTGTAACAAAAGCCCCCTAATTCCTCCAAGTCATCGGTATCTCCACTTTGCTGGGATCTTCTGGAGTCGTGCTGTGTCCAAATGTTCAGAGACCCTGCACAAGACCGATCATGACACCAAAATAATCTCAACAAAGTGAAGATGTTATGACGTGAGCAGGGAAGAGGACCCTGCACATCCAATTGCCACTACCACACCGCTGCCACTGGTGCACGGCGTCACTGGCAACCGCCCTGCCATGCATGCATGATCGAATGCGCTGCTGGTCATGTGCGCCCCTAGGGACATGCTGCCCCTGGGCAACTTCAACAGCAATCTTACTGCCCCTGCAAAAGGACAATAGTGGAGAGGCGTTAGGGACAGGAGGATGCCAGAGCATGCAGCGGTGCCCGGCAAATGGAGACCACATGCACTGGGCCCTTAGTCCACGCCAAGGCACCTTCGCACTGCACTCGACCACTGCAACCCTGTAGATTTACGCAAGTGCAGCAGCCCATGTCTGAGCCATTGCACATACAGGTAAAATACACCACCCATAAGCACCACACAACCACCAGCAATGCATGCGATGCCATCCCTGCACCCTCACTTGTTGTTCCACTTGAGCGCCACCGCCTGCAGCGAGCCCAGCCCCTGATGCAGGCTGCCCGCCTCCACCAGCTGGTTCACCACCAGGGTGCGCTCGGGACAGAAGGACACGCCCAGCAGCTGGACCAGGTAGGGGCTGGTGCACGACTGGAGGGCGGCAACCTTGAGGGGAAGGGTGGGGGGTGGGGTGAGCAAGGTGGTGTAATGTGATGCGGCTGGTGAGCACGGGACTCTGTGTACATGCGTGCAGGCATTGCGCGTTAGTGCGCAGCTGCGGCCTGGTGCAAACACGTACTGGAATCTAGCCAAAACCAACTGGGCTCCTACAGAATTTGTTTAGATAGAAAATATCGAATTACTCGATCCAATGAATTTTAAACTATTATACACCATACACCATAAAATTAAAATTTTTATGACATTCATCTCCCCAGATCTACCGTATACAAAAAACGATCCACCCCATTAGCTGTTTCGTCCAATTATTTACCAGCTTCAAGACACAATTTTTACCAATCCTCCCTGCAATATCAGTAGTAAACCTTGACATGTTGGGAATTGAATTCGCTGACTCCGGATTTACAGTGTATCACTCAACACGCTGCGTGCGCGGCAGCATGCTAATGTGGAGGTGCTTCACACGACCCCAGCGCAATGCTTGGACCACTGGCAAATGATTAAAGTTCAGAATGGAGGACAACAGTGATTAGTACCACGCAAGCTCCCCAGTCTTGGAGAAGAGGACAGACTTTGACACAGCTTCTGTGTGACAACTGGCATGCCAGGGATCCATACACTTCAAATTGCGCCACTCTGTGGATGGTGACCTCTGGTGGCACCACTGCGTCACTGGCAAGCCTTTTGGAACTGAACCACCTGTCCTCTAGTTCCAGGTGGGTAGTCACTGCCCCTGGTGTCACTAATAGGAAGGCTCCCTGCGCAGTCAGGCACCACCAGGGGGTAATCAGTGGGAGCGGTCGAGTACCCAACGGCAGCAGCGGTCGAGTACCCAACGGATATCACCCATGGGGAGCTGAAGACATGGACTGGTGAGGCAGCCTGCTGAGCAGGTTCAACGCCCGACCAGGAAAAACAATGTTGAGTGATGTGGCAGACCCTCACGCACACCGTCAGACTGTGGCACATACGGGCCGACTGGCTGGCCCATCACTACGCTCAGTGAGCTGATTTGAGTTGCCCAAAGTTGAACCCACATCCTCACAAGGTCTCGAGTTGTGCCTACTTTCATACCGAAAGATGTGGTTCACCCATGTAGCTGTGAGTATATCTTAGATAGCCCGACCGTTGCCGCAACTGGCAGTGGCACCCCCCCTGTGCAGCTGAAAACACACACTGTGCAATGGCTGCATGCAACAGCCGGTACGTACCGCAAACAAAGACAACAGCCACTTCAAGGAAGGGAGGCTGAGCCTCCATGCTCGTCAGTGACACGCCACCCACACTTTGCAAGCTGCTCAGCAGAGTACAACGTTGATCAGGCCCTGTCACTGTGACACTCACGTTGGGTACTCAACAGACGCCTGCCCATGTGCAACAGAGAGGATGCCTTGTGGAGCTTGAAGTCGTAAACATGCCAGAAGTGCTCGACAAGCAAGTTGTTACAACCTCATATGAGCCGCCAAAAAGTCGCCTGGTGCTTGCAGCATGTTGTCTAGTACATTGCTGCATTATCCCCCTTGCAATTTTATCTGTGTTTTCCAAGTGGGCACCACCGTGGCTGAAGGAGTTTGATAGCTGGAGTCAGACAGGATGACTCCAGTCAGACTCAGGCTTTAGAGTCATGGAGGCTGGATAAAAGGTGGAGCTGTGTACACTATAGCAAGCCGCTGTGTACAATGCATCTGACTTGCAGCTGCTTGTTTGCTCAGTGTCAGCTGCGTTAACCTGGCCCAGCGGCATTGTGCCAAGCTTGGCACACCCACAAGGCAGCCGTTAAGGCTTACACTACCCACAAGGCAGCCGCTAAGGCTTACACAAAGACACACCTACGCCTGCAGCAGTCAAGGGCTCATTATGCCCATGCCAGCGCTGTGCATGCAAGACACAGCGCCTCTTCAGCGCACACATTCAAAGCCCTAACTTAGAGTCTTGGCCCAAGCCTTGCTGCCAAAGTCAATTGCAATCTGCCATGCATGGGAGCATTACATTGGCTATAGCATAGCGTGCCGTTGACTGCGGTGCTCCACCTTGGCATGCCCATCCTGGGCAATCAGGTGCCGCCGCTGGCGATTCCATCCAATGTTTCCTCTGGCCGAGGGTATATAACATTATAAAACCTGGTACCCTCGCTGAAATGGGCTAGGGTACGCCCGGCACTGTCAGTGCGGAGTTTGACCCTGTAAGACCTGATCAACACAACCTGATCAATGCCACCACCCATGGCAACGGCTGCCCCAGCTTACTCACGCATGCATGGCCAAAGGAGTCCCAAAATTGCCAAGTAAAAACTGTGTTTCGAAGTGGGCATTGTCCTATAATTGAGACATAGGCGATGCCTGATTCTTGACATGCCTCTGCAGATACTGCTTCATGAACCCGAACTGTACAAGTGATTAATATCAATATAAATTATTGATATGATATGTTGGAGAAAAGAAGTCCATCACGCAGTAATGGGGAAGGAATTCCTGTGACAGCCCTGGTCAAAATAAAATTCAAAGAATTGGCTCCTTGGACTCAATTTCATAACACGGTAGGTCACCACCAAGCTGGCAATAGGTACTGGTTCATGACAAGCCCTTTCTGGTGGTCACCATCACCAAAAAATAAACTGTCAGCGAGACCTAGGATGAATTTCAAGAAAATTCTAAACATTGTCACTGATCATGTCACCAAATGTAATCTGATTGTTTACAACCTCTTGCCCAAATGCGCCAGCCGCAGTGCAGCGGGGCCTCAGTCCATTGCCTCCAGTAGCCTCCTTGTGGACAGCTTCTGCGGCTGTGTCAAGTGCCCATCCCGCAGCAACCTGCACTTTTCCGGCTTCGAGTTCACCCAACCTGCTCTTGGGGAGTGGCCAGCAGCCTGTGATCCACTGTCGGAGGCAGGAGCACCATCTGGCTTGCTGGCGTCTGGGCCCAGTGGATGGGGCGCTGTGTTGAGCGTGAACCATTCTGCGCTCATTTGCTGGGCAGTGACCATGATGGACTCGTTGAGCTCGTACTGCAAGTGGGGAGAGGGTTGTTGAGCGCATGTGCTATGCATGAAACCGTCGCTGGCACATGACATTCATGGCATGCACTACCACGGCCACCTTTTGCTTTTCACATGCGTGTCCCATGCTCCACCTTCCCCCATGCCAGTTCACTCGCAGTATGGACTGGACACCTCAGCCTGCATGCACCACGCACCGCATATCTGGCCAGCGGGAGGTCATTGGCATCCAGGCCGTAGGGGTCCTCCAGCTCAATTGCGGCAATGAACAGCGCCCAGTATGCAAACATGGCCAGGAATGTCATGACCAGCGCCAGCGCCACGTGCTGCGCCGCCATGACGCACACCGCGGGGAAGCACACCGCCAGCACCAGGATGAGGAACAGGTTGGCTTGCGCCCATGTGAAGGGGAAGGGGTGGGTGGAGATCATGCTGCGGGAGGGGAAAAGCATGTGTTCCAGGGCAGTGCTCAACATTGATGCAATGTATGGGATGTGATTGAGCTGTGTTGTGCATTGTAGGACAATCCCATGGTGTGATTGAGCCAGTTGGCAATGCCTGGATCATGCTTGCACAGGCAATCTGTCTTTGATTGACATCACAGTACCAAAAAGCGCTACGACGAACAGCACATGCAGCAAAGGACTCTTTCAGAATGCAAGACTTGGCTAGCTACGACTGAGGAATTGCAACGCACTTTGCCCTGCCCTGCACATGATATGCAATGCACCATACACCAGTTACCAACCAGCAGCATGTGAAGTGACACACATGCGCCATCACCCACTTAAATGGCATCCCTTGCCATCAAAACGCCAAGACTGGATCACAATGCATCAGGCCGCATGATTGCCACCATCAAAACCTTGCACTCACTTTGCTTGCGTGAAGGACCACCTCGCCTCCCTGATCACCTGCATGAGGCGCAGCGTGTCGCGCGCAATGGGCACGGGGCTGGTGGCGTGCCAGCGCACGTACCAGCTGCGCATGATCCACGCAATGACCATGTCCACGCGGGTGGTGTTCATGTGCGCATCGCTTTCTGGAGCTGCAAGGCGACAAGGCACGCGAGATAATATGGGCTGTTGAGCAAGGTGGCATGGCATGTGACATGATATGGTGTGCTGAGGCAGGCCAGCACTGCTGATTGTGGAACCGGAACGAGCAAGCATGCATCACCGTTGATCCATAAGAGTTAGCTTCCCAGAAGCTACAATTATAGTATGTGCATGATAATGCAACGATCATGCCCTACCTCCTTCCACTCCCTTGCAACCCCCATCACACAGTGCCATCTTCTCCTCGTCTGATATTCCCCCTATGACTGGGAAGCCATGTGCCAGCTGGAGCAGTGTAGTGCACGTGGTGGGTTGCACAGATCCCTTCTCGGCGTCCGCTAGGGTTCCTTCAAGAGAACCTGTAGGGTCTTCCTTGGTTTTCCATGGTAGCGCCCACTCTTTGCGGACAGCAAGGTCGTCGTGAGCGCACTGCAATTGTTGCACCGTCCAGGGTCAATGTATGGTGAACTACTCGTATCAAGATTCACACAGAGTCAAAACTCTGCCTGCAATTGTCTGCTATTGACTAGTCATTGGATCTGAAGAATACCAACCTCATTGAATGCTTCGCAGTTCAACCTTGAACAATAGGTACAATCTGGAAATTCAGGTATTGAAAGAGTCTTGGCTTACCAAGCTGGGCGTTAAAGCCCCTGGCAGATTTGAGTGCTCATACAGGTCATCCAAGCCCATGTCTCCCCTCAGCTGCTTCATCATGAGGGCAAACAGCAGTGAGCACTGGTGTACCAGCTGCAGATGGTAGTCCTCAATAGCCTGAACATCCTCAGGCGAAAGCTCAGCCATCTTGGTGGATGTGGTGGCATTGATGAAGCATACCTGCAGCAATGGAAAGAACCAACATTTGATGCTTTGCTGAAATCTGAGCAGCCGTTGTGCAATTTTTGAAGTTATGATACAGCGTGGTTGCATTTCTCGAGAGGCTACATGCTTGCCAGTGGTGGTGCCACTAGTGCAGTGGCACATTCTGTGGAAATCACCAATGTAAGGTGCTTCGTCCCCTTGTGTATGGATAGACGTGCGCTGATGGTGGTGCAGGTTTTGCCAAGAGACTCGAGGTGCACACATGAGTCTATCTTTAGAGGGTTTGTTGGCAAATGACCCCAGTGACATGCGCGGAATTGTGCTAAAATTATAACAAAGCTTGCCATGAAAGTGGTGGTCGGCATTCCGTGCAGTCACATTTTAATCCCCCCAACGCAACAGTGGGACCAAGACGGTCCCGGATAGTATCATATATTCTCAGCAGAGAATGTATTTAGCTGGTACTCTGTAATGACCTCATTCAGTACAATGTGCCGCAGCCAAACAGCGATGTGCAAAGTCCCCAAACACTACCTCCAAAATATAAAAATGATATTTTAATGTATGTGTAACGTCTGTAAAATTTTGCAACTTATCACTGCACCTTGGTGATTATGCAAGTCATGGTTTTCAATTTTATTCACTTCAATGGCCCTCACCTCTGCCACAAACTGGTTGATGCAGCCCACCACCCTCTGCGTGTACACGGCAGCATCCACATAGCGCCTGTATGAGGTGCTGATGCGGAACACGATGGAGAAGCTGGCAACCACAGCAAACACCTGCAACGGCGGTACACATTTGTACCATAAACCTTCAGAATGCTGTGTTGGTTACGCTAAGTTGCGCTGAATACATATGTCTGAAATAGACTTGAACAGCAGCTGCAGTGGAATAAGTGGAAGGCGCAGTGGGTGGTCAAGGACCCTGAGGTTCGTTGTTTAAAAGGGCGGGGGCAGGTGCAGCAACCATAACACCAGGATGACAAGCACAGTGCATCATGTAGTTGTTGACATGCCACCCCAGCTGGCGGATCCTGCAGCTGACATGACGCCTGAGTTTCAAACGGAACACAGGTTGTGAAGATGCACTGCAGCGGTCAGTTACTGCACCTAATGCCGCCCTGTTTGAGCCCTGCGCCTTCGACATTAACTACAGCACTGGCGCTTTTAAGCCGGTGCAAACATGTGTTAGGGATGATGTGCAGTGGAATGGATTGGATTGAAGTGGAATGCAATGGAGCGGAATGACTGCAAGTGCCTGGCGAAAGGGCCAAAGGACAAGGTTTGCAGCATAGCCCATATCTTATCTTTGCTAGTGCAGCTGGAGGGAACAAACAAACGCTCAAGCGGCTTGCATCCCAGTGCAGATAGACCTGCAGGGTTAAGAGAGGGACCTGATACTGACCTGGAAGGCGTCCTTCATCCCCAGGTGGTCGTGGTCTACATAGTACCATAGCATTGCCGTGAGGGCTGTTGATGGAAGTGAAGCCACTGCCGCCTTGGGAAAGGTGGAGCCATACAGCCGAAACAGTATGGGCAAACCAAGATAGGAAGAGGTGTCGTAGGTGATCATGGTGTATGTTGCAGTTCGAAGCCTGCGCGGTGCAACCTTTTGTTAAGAAAGTGGGCGAAGGGAAGGGTGGGCGCAGGAGGCATGACATGGGCATGCCGCCGTGACCGAGGGCATGCCGCCGTGACCCACCAAACAACGGGTTGCTGGGTAAGACAACAAACCCAAGCCGGACCTTTCTAATGGGGTCAGAAGCAAGTGGAGCTACCAGAGTCTTGGTTCAGGGCAAGGCAGGGATTAGACCAGGGTCTTTGAACGGTTCGCTGGCTGTGACCGGTCATGACCAGGGAGGCAAGGCGCAAGCTAGCATGCGAAGGCTGCACGCGCAGACTCAGCTGGTAAACTCAAGGATATCAACGGTTTGGTTAGTGGAGCGCGGTGGGTTGTGTGTTCAACGTGCAGGTGACTGCGTCCCGCCCCACCAGACCCAGCGACAGGACCTCAGCAAAGTTACACACCATCAAGTTCTATTGTAATAGCGGTGAGACCTGCTAGAAGGAAAACCGGCTGGTTGGCTGCACGGACCGGTAGTACGTGTACTGCTGTACAGTGTACGCCTTGTGTACGCCTTTGTGCAGCTGCGCCTTTGGCTGCCAGGTTATCAGTGAAGTACTTGGCAGAGCGTACCATACACAGTGTATCACGAGAGTGTTGGTGGATACGTATGTGCGATGCCATGCAACGCGAACTGGCTTTGTAAGTTTCCTCTGTTTGGGCATACGCGTACCAGTGCTGGTGTCCTAGTCGGTCGTCGGGAGGGGTCGCCTGTTATGTGTACACAGTCACTCCACCCTGTGCAAACCCTTCAGGCCATGTCATAAGCAGCTGAGTCTGCGCGTGCAGCTGTGCCTTCCGAGTGCGCGCCCTTGCGTTTTCAATTCGCCTTGTAATGCTGATCGCTCTGCGACCCAAAAACAGTCACAATTACACCTTGCTAACCGCTCTGCGACCTAGCCCTAAAGCAGCCAGAGGCGAAACCCGTGCAAGGACCGACCTGGGTCCTGCCTTGTCCTGAAGCAAGATTCTGGGAGCTGAACCGGGTGTAAACCGATAAGAAAGGTCAGGTCTGGTTTGTTGTCTTACCCAGCACACCTCGGTTTGGTTGGTCACGGCGGCATGCACCCACATTTCGTGCATGCATGCATATGCCTCCTGCACCCTTCCCTTCGCCCACTTCATTAACGGAAGGTCGCACCACGCAGGCCTCGTACTGCAACAGTCACCATGATCACCTACGATACCTCCTCCTACCTTGGCTTGCCCATACTGTTCCGCCTATATGGCTCCACCTTTCCCAAGGCGGCAGTGGCTTCCCTCCCATCAACAGCCCTCACTGCACTGCTATGGTACTATGTGGACCACGACCACCTCGGGATGAATGACGCCTTTAAGGTCAGTATCAGCCCCTCTCCAACCCTGCAGGCGTACTGCGTTGACATGCCCGCTTGAACGTTGTTTGTTCAATCCAGGTGCACCAGCAAAGACATGGTATGGGTTGTTCAGGAAACCTTGCTCTTTGTCGCTTGCGCAAGGCACTTGCGCTTGTTCCGTTCCAATCCACACTCCGTACCAACCCAATCCATTTATTTCCATGCCAATTTTCCATTGCATTTCATGAACGAAATGGACTCCATTTAGATGGCACATGCTTGCATTTCAATGGCACATGCTTGGGCCGGTAAGTCAGTGCTGTGTTGCATGTTGATAGCTCAGTGCTCACATCTGCACAATGAGCGTCGCATCAGCTACGGTAGCTGACAGATACAGTGCAGCACTACACTCCGTTCTCCGTGTGAATCTCGGTGCAGGTCATGTCAGCTGCAGTATGCACCAGCTGGGGTGACATGTCAACAACTACATGATGCACTGTCTTGGTCACACTGGTACTGTGGTTCCTGCACCTGCCCTCACCCAATGAAACAAGACACCTCGGGTCTTTGACCACCCATTGCACCTTCCACTGCAGCTGCTATTTACATCTATCTCAGCGCAACCAAGCACAACATCCTTAATGTTATGGTACCTTTTTGACCCGCTCATCCCACTTTTGCCTGGCAGGTGTTTGCTGTGGTGGCCAGCTTCTCCATTGTGTTCCGAATCAGCACCTCCTACAGGCGCTACGTGGACGCTGCCCTACACACGCAGAGGGTGGTGGGCTGCATCAACCAGTTTGTGGCAGAGGTGAGGGCAAATTTGCCAATTTATAAATCCACAACTACAATAGCAAACTGCAGCGATAACACGCTGGCGGCATTTCTAGATGGCATGACAGAAAATACCTTCTTATATGCGTTCCAGCAGTACAGCCAAATTTATCAAATAAGCAGTCAGGCCTACATGCCTTGCGACAACCGCCCTGCCCTGGCATTGCTTATACCAACTCTGCCCTGGCGATCAATGACTGCATACACGTACCGCATTATATGGATAATTTTAATGATTTCTACAGAATGTGCCACTGCACTAATGGCACCACCTCTGGCAAACAGTTATCCTCCCAAGGATTGCAACAACGTTGTATTTGCATGGCATCTTTCAAATCAGCGCTGTGCACAACGTCAAAACAATCCATTGTCTCCTTGGGCGCAGGTGTGCTTCATCAATGCCACCACACCCACCAAGTTGGCCCTGGTTTCGCCTGAGGATGTGCAGGCCATTGAGGACTACCATCTGCAGCTAATACACCAGTGCTCACTGCTGTTTGCCCTCATGATGAAGCAGCTAAGGGGGGACACGGGTTTGGATGACCTGTATGCGCACTCGGGTCTACCAGGGGCGCCAGCACCTAGCATGGTAGGGCCAAGGCACTTTTGAGGCCTGCATTCATATGTACCCATGGTTCAAAGTGGAACATGAAGCATTTAACGAGTTTTCGTATATTTCTTTAGCTCCAAGGACCCTGCGACATTAGCAAGCACATTGATGCTGGATGCTGCAACAACCGCAGTGTGCTCACGACCACCTCGTCCGCCACAAAGAGTGGGCGCTGCCTTGGAAGGCCAAGGAAGACCCTACAGGTTCCCCAGAAGGAACCCTAGCAGACCACGAGAAGGGATCTGTGCATCCCACTATGAGCAGTGCGCTGCTCCAGCTAGGCTTCCCAGTGATAGGGGGGGTATCGGACGAGGAGAAGGTGGAGCTGCGTAGCGGGGGTTGCAAGGGAATGGAGCAAGGTATGGCATGGTCGTTGCGTTCCCATGTGCTGCAATTGTAGCTTATGGGATGAAAAAATCCTTTTGGAGCCACGGTGATGCATTCTGCATGCGCTCTACAAACCGCACATTATTACCTCCTGCGGTGTATGATGTGCATCGTCTGCCTGGCTCAGCAGCCCAGATTATGTCACATGCCATGCTACCTAAAGTTTGCTCAGCAGCCTAGATCATGTCACATGCCATGCCACCGAAGGGTTGCTCAGCAGCCCAGATTAGGGTTTAGGGTTTAGGGTTTGGGCCTCAGATGCCTCACGCCTGCCTCAGCAACCCATTATCATGTCACATGCCATGCCACCTTGCTCAGAAGCCCAGATTATCTCACATGCCTACCACCTGGTGGCTACAGGAAGCAAGGCAAACGTGAGCACCACCCGCGTAGACATGGTCATCGCGTGGATCCTGCGGAGCTGGTACGTGCGCTGGCACGCCACCAGCCCCAAACCCATTGCGCGCGACACGCTGCGCCTCATTCAAGGGTACATGGTCCGGGAGGCGAGGTGGTCCTTTGGGCAAGCAAAGTGAGTGCAAGCGAAATGGTTGCACTCTGCAAGCATGTGGCATGATTCGTTTTGATCCACTCCTAGGACGTTGTGCATGCCGCGTGACGGCTTTCCATTGGCCATTGAATAAACAGGGATGCTGTCACTGGGTGATATCATACTTGCATCAAGATCACATGTTGCTGGTTGGGCCAGTGGTGGACAATGCATTGCATTTCCTGTGCAGGGGCAGGGCAACGTGCATTGCATTTTCTCAGTCTCAGCTGGATTTTGCATTGACAGAACTCCTGCGCTGCCTGTGTTGCTCTCTATGGTGCGTCAAGAAAATTGATAAAATGAAATGCTGAACTGAAGGGCAATTCGCAAGCGTGCCCATCTAGGCATTGCCAACTGGCGCAATCACACCATAGGGATTGTGCTACAATGCACAACACACGACTCAAGGGCTCCCCCCCCACCCGCAGCATGATCTCCACCCACCCATTCCCCTTCACCTGGGCGCAAGCCAACCTGTTCCTCGCCCTGGTGCTGGCTGTGTGCTTCCCCGCGGTGTGCGTCGCGGCGGCACACTATTTGGAGGTGGCGATGGTCATGACCTTCTTGGCCATGTTTATGTACTGGTCATTGTTCATCGCCGCAGTAGAGCTGGAGGACCCCTACGGCCTGGATGCTAATGACCTCCCTCTGGCCAGATATGCGGTGAGTTGTGCATGGGTGCGGGAACCCGTCATTGGTGTGCATTTGAGTGGGGGAAGAGGAGCAGGGGGCATGCGTGAGGGAAAAGATAGGCTTCATTTGGATGGCAAGCTCATGGCATATGCCTTCAGGGTCTACAGATGAAAGAAATGAAGTAAAGTGCATAATGCGCTGTTTTCTGTGCAAGTTTTCCTATTGAGGTATATTCTGAGGCCTGGAACCACCCCCCCGCCACCCCGACCCCAAAATACTAGTGCATTTTTTTGGCCTTTTCCAGAGCAGCTAGTGGGGCCTAAGCAGGATATAAATGTGCCTCAAAAATGCACACTCCACGATGGACTTAAAAGTTGCAGAAACTCCCCTCCGCTGAGCGGGATCATGGTACGCAAGCACTCTGCAGCAAACCTTGACAACGACCGCTTTGTGCATAACAGGCCTGCAAAGCAACCCTCTCCCCACTTGCAGTACGAGCTCAACCAGTGCATCACGGTCATTGCCCAGCAGATGAGCGCAGAATGGTTCAGGCTCAACACGGCATCCCACCCTGCCGGCTCAGACGCCAACACTACAAACGGTGCTGCCACCGCCGATGGCGCGCACAGCACTTCTGCATCCAACAGCAGACAACCTGCGGGCAATGATGTCAAAAGGACCTCCTCAGTCAGCTCATCAGATGGGGCCGATAGGGCTGCAGGGGTGGTTGGCTGCTCCCCGAGAGCAGATGCGTCCATGGCGTCGCAGCAGAGTGCGGATTCTGGGGCATGCAGTGGGAAGGAGGTTGCAGGCTTGAGAGAGGGGCATGGCCACCAAGCAAAATGCAGCCGGGTGGTGAGCTTGAAGGGAGAGTGCTTGGTGTTGCGGGATGGGCACTTGACGCAGCCGCAGAAGTTGTCCACGAGAAGGTTGTTGAAGGCAATAGATTGACAAGGACTGCCGGCTGGCCAGTGGAGCTATTGTCAACCTTGTACATTATGTCATGTACAATTCAGCCATTACGAAGTGCCAAGACACATGGGCATGCACCACTAACTCCTCTGCCAATGCACTTGTTCAAGGACAGCCCGCGTAACTATTGATTATCTATTCATTCATTTATTCATTTATTTTGTTGTTGTTGTCTAAGTCAAGGCTGAGACAAGTTGTTGAGGCTGTAATTAAATTGCAATTAAATTGTAATGGCGCCGCAGAGCTGGCACGCCATGGTCACCGTGACAGCTATAGCCACTGTGTGAGACATTGCCAGATAAACAAAAGCGCGCCGGACGGGCCCCACAGATCCTCTCGTGATGTGTTCTAACCTTTAGGTCCCAGGACCTAAAGCTTAGAACAGGTGCAGGTGCGCTGTCTTTTACTATTGATACCTCACTGAGGCTGGCGCCAGAGTGGCCCCTGTCACGCATGATGCTCTGGAGCTGGGACAAGCTGCCGCTGCTATGAGAGGGCCCCAGGGCATGCATGAGCTGAAATTCAATTCAATTGAGCTTGCATCGTGCAATGGCAACCTATACTGTAGTGACTATGTGCTACCAACGCATTGCCACTGTGATGCGGGGCCAGCTGACTGACAAATGCCCTATCAAAGGGGTAACCTCTGAATGCATAAACAGAATGTCATTGAATTCTGTTTATGCATTCAGATGAGTATGAGTTATCAGTAATCATTGATTTGCCTTGCAGTGCCAGACTGAGTGCTGCGTCATGTGTCATGAAATCAGGCAGGCACATATCATCCCCCTTGAAGCCAAGCTGCTTTCAAAGGCAAATTGCTGGCCATGTAGGTTCTAGGTCCCCAACAATCACTAAAGACAGCGCCTCCCTTGCCAGGATGTGCCTGCAGGGAATGGGGACTGGACTCAACACAAGCCATGGACTACTGTTGCGGTGTGTGAAAGGTTTTCCTGTGAGAATCCTAGCCATTCCATTCCCATTCATATGAGGGAAGTTGCACTTGTGCACAAACATGCATGCCATTGAACATGTTCAATGCATTGAGGGCCCTGCGGCATGCTGCGAGGAGCGCTTGAATGGCTTGGGTACATGCCATTCTGCGACCAAAAGCAAATGGCGCGACTCAAACCATCGATTTGGGTATCAAGTGTTGCTGCCAAGTGAACACTCAGTGAAGGTCAAGATATGGATGTATCACCCACAGATGGCAAGGCAGATGCCAAAGGATGGCTTTCTTACCATAGTGATGGCGCACAGGGAAGATGCGTCTAGTGATTCCTTCCTTCCAGCCGAAGTCTTCCGCCAGCACCTTGCGCACACAGGCAAAAATGCAATTGACTGACAGAACAAAGCAGACAGACAGAACAAAGCAGACTTTATAGACAAGCTTTCTACATTTTATAAACTAACTAATTAGATGCATTCAGACTCTTCTTGTGCACGGAGCTGCTCAACCCTAAACCCTTACACATTGCATGCACCTGCCCATGTACTCCTGCCCCGTTGATGGCTGCTCCTATCTCGGTGCCCTGGCTTTCCTGCCCTCAACCTGACCCCAACCGTGGGGACAACCAACCCATGTGATATTTGTGGTGCTGTCAACATGATGAGACTGCACCACAGATGTCACATATTGTTGGTTGCCCTCACAGCAACGTCAGGATTGAGGGCATGGAAGCGGCTTGGACAGAAACGGGAGCAGCCAGCCCTAGATCAGCAGGAACCAAAATTGAGGGTTTGCCTCACAGCTTGAAGTTGAGGGTTAATAGCAGGGAACCCTTGGGCACAGGGATGGGGGCCATATGTCAGCCAGGCACGCAGTACAGCTCCATGCTCTTGTAGCACTCGCGCAAACGCGCACCATGCTAGCATGATTCCACCCCTGTTCAAGGCTTGACAGCAGCAATCCAATTTTGCTGGGCAACCTTGAACAGGATGATGGCAAGGGCAATAAGATAACATCATGCCCTATTATTACCTTACTACCCCTGGCTGCACATGGAGCACCTGAGGGCCTGGACGTGCAGCAAGCATGCAAACGCCATCACCCTCTTCCAGGTCTGACAAGGCCATGTGATGGGGATCAGTTCCGCGGGTGCAACTGCTCATGCGCCATCGCCACGTCACAGTGCGCACAGACCAATACCACATGGGTGCCTGGCAAAACCTGTGGGAGCTGCAGCAAATTGGCAATGTTCTTCAGGCTGTGCAAAGTATTTGGCAAATTTCTCAGCCTCTGTGAGTGTAGGGACGACCCTCATGCCTGCTGGTGGTGGGTTGGCGGGCGCAGCTAGTGCCACCTCACACGCTGACAGTGCAACAGCTGTGTGCCTCAAGTTGGCCTGTTCATGCTGGATGTGCTCCTCTCCTCAAGATGGCACCCCCCTTGTCAGGGGAGTACTTCCAACACAACCAAACAACCGGGAGGCAGAAGGGTGCCGCACTGTCGGCGCATGAGGTATCGACAGCTGCGCCCGTCAGCGCACCATCAGGAGGCATCAGGGAAGGCACTTAAAAGAGGCTGATGAAGCTTGGTGTAAAGGGGAAGGGGAGAGAGGGAGTTGGATGTGATACTATGGTTGCATTTTGGTGAGAGAGGGGGTGGTGCGTGGATCTTGGGGCTCTATCTGTGGAGTCGTGCCCTGCAAGGTCAAGAAACCACTTAGTGGAGAGATGAGCGGTGCCTGCGGGCGTGATGTTGAGGAAGAATGAAGGACAATTTGACCCACATGTCCCATTCCATGCAGTGCATGCCATACTACGCCAACCAATAACACTCCGCAAATTGCATGACAAACCTAGTTGTAATCTGAGCGAGCAGCCAGACAACACTCCCTGTGCTAGTTGCTAGCTTTAATCTTCAGCTCATTATAAAAAACCTGCTGCTAGGAGATCCTGCCAGGTGGTACGTCGGCAGGTTATACATTTTAGTCATTGATACCGGATCACAATTGTAATCCAGTACGGCCAGGTGCTGGATATAGAGGAAAACAAATAGGTATCATTATAATAAATGGGGAAATATAATGGCGTCCCCCCATGTCCCATGCAGAACTATCATTTGCAGAAATGAAGCAGGTGGTTGGACCTAACTGGACTTCCCCTCCATGCAAAACGCCCGTGAGTGCTGCAGCTGTCATTCCAAGAGGATGATGATGCCAGCCTTGCCGCCAGGTGCTGCCAGCTTGCGCACAAAAACCACCACCTGCATAAAATTTCAAATTCTTTATTATAATGCATTACATATTCATTTACTTATTTCACCACCTGCAAAACGTGCAGTTGCTGTCTGGAGATCACACAGTGCAGACTCGCCTGGTGCAGGATCAAAACACGTGATTCAGCACAAGGTGATACTCAACAAAGCACCATGCTTGCCAAAGCCCCTTCAATATGCACCAGGCTACAAGCTCGAGTCGTATCTCCTGCCAACTATATTCCTTTTGCATAACACTCAGTCAACTTGATCAGACCAACAACCAAAAAACCGCTGTTGAAACTGAAGACGCCCACCAGCCCTAATGGTGACTGCCAATGCCCTACACATCACATGAGGGAACCTCACCTTGAACTGCGCCAAGCTTGGCTGCATGCACGCTGCCAGAGGCAAGGGCAATGCCTAGCTGCCATCTCCCTCAGCACCTGCTGCAGCAACAGTGCGCCAGAGGAGTGCACGCACGGCCATGCGGTTTTGCACTCTGGGGCGAAGTCGTCGTCAATGTAGCCGCTTGCTAGGAGCATCAGGCCACAGAGAGTTGCCAACTCACTGACTGTGACATGATGCTCCTTACAGCGGTGTACAACGACAATGACCTCAAGCCTAAGAGCAAAAGCCGCGGTGGCACCACGCTGTCAGGGGGTAGATGTGCGGTGCATACGCCACCGGGCCTGATGTCAAATTTATTGCTGCATTTTGTCCCAGTCTGGTCGGGTCCCAGCAGACCCATCTGGGTCAAAGTACAGCAACTGGGTTGATAACAGACCGGTGGCCCATGCAAAGTTCATCTACTCCTGCACCTGTGCACATCTTAAACAGGCCTGTGGAATAAACATTTTATGTTGATTTACTTGAGACCAGCAGATAGCACAGCAACCCCAGGACGCTTGCAATGCCAAAGAGTACTTTTATCACATAAAACCCCTATTTTGGGGTTTATGGCTGCACATGGCTCCACATGGCTCTGTTTCATTCAACGCAGTTCCTACCCGTTGCATGCTCAAGGCCAAACTGGCGCAAGGCGTAGCAGGCAGAGGTGGTTGCGCTCAGAAGGGATAAAAACACTCATTGTTGAACAGTGCAGGAAACACTGGTATCTGTGCAAGGCCATGCATGCATGCATGCTGATCAGCACAACCACACTGCTTCAGCTCAACAGGCAAACCTTGCCATGGCAGGGCACAGGGGTCATAATAGCAATGGCAGGGGATACACGTGGCTTCTTGCAGGTGCCTCACCTTGCAGGGATGGCTGGCTAAGTGCCTGCTGAGTGTGCCTGACATCGCGCTGCGACACCTCCATGTGTATGTAGAGCTGCAGCGCTACCTGCTGCCAGCCTCCGTCTGTGAGCAGTGCAAAGCCAATGAAGGAAATCTGTGGGAAAACTCAAGAAAAGTCCAATGAGGACATCAGAGGTCATCTTCTCGGGTTTGCACAGATGATCTCCAGTGACTTTGCACTGCCCACTGATGGAGCGGGCATGGTGTAGGCAATGGTGATCATGCCAATCCCCCCCAAATGGAATTTAAATGGATCAATTGATTGCTGTGTCCTTATTTGGCTGCAGCAGTCTCAGCAGATGCACGTCCTTGCTGAACACCATGCACATGCCCCTGCCCCTGCCATCAGGGTGCATGCTGATGACAGGGTCATCGATATGGTGCCCAGCGACAACATGCACCGTCTACTGCATCGTGCGCAGGGCATGGGCAAGTTGGGCCAAGAACGCTTTCCTTCAGCCCACCTTCACGCCCTTGGCCAATGATAAAGGTGGCCTAGGCTGCAAAGAAAGGGCAAAGAATAACGTTCTTGGCTCAATTTGCCCATGCCCTGCGCTGGCAAGCATGATTTGCATATATTTTGCAGTTTATGAACCCCGCCAGCACTGTTGCCTTCCCTTTAGCACCCTTTAGACCCTAGGGCCCTAGGGACCAAAACATGTGGAAAAGGTCAAGAGCATGTGCGGCATTTCATTTATTCCAGGAGCCTCTGGATAATAACGGTGGCCAAGGCTGTAAAGGTAGGGAGAAGGATATATCATGATAGATCTCGTGATAGATCGTGATACATCGTGATAAATCCAACCTGCCAATCCTTCGCAACCTTGGCCACTGTTAGTGTTGAGGTGCCCTTAAATAACTGAAATGCAGCACATGCTCTTGTGCAATACTACGTCAGCGCAAGAAGCAGAACCTTGCCATGAGGGGGGCACAGGTGGCAAGACAGCAATGTCAGGGGAGCAATACACCATGCAGCATGGTCCATTCTTTCTGCCTTTCAAACAAATTGTGCCTCCATGGCAAGATCCCAGCGGCTACAGCGCCTTCTCTGTGTGCACCCTTGTCACACATTGAGTGAGCTTACGAGCGCACCTGGTCATTAGCTGTCAGAATGGCCCCCAGGAGAGCCACCTTTGCAAAGCTCTGCATCTTGTGGTTGCTTCCATCCAGTCGCTGGATCGGACCAAAGTCTTCTGCCAGCACCCTGCGCACACAGACATAAGATGTGGGTCAGATCAAAGCAGACCAGGCAAGCTTTAAATCATGCATTTCAGACGCATGAAATAGGTAAACCAACCCTGAGCCCTTCCAGAATGCACGCACCTGCCCAGGTGCTGCTGCCCCGTTGATGGCTGCTCCTAGCTCTTTGCGCAGGCTGCCCTGCCCTCAACCCTGACCTCAACCGCAAGCCCACACACCACACTGAAATAATTGTGGTGCTGCCAACAGGTTGGGAATGCAGCACAAATACCACAGAGTGTCATTTGGCCTTGCAGATGGGGCCAGGGTTGAGGGTAGAAAAGCCTGGGCACAGAAATGGGAGCAGCCCTTCCCCTAGCTCAGCAGATACACAGTCCAGCTCCACAACATTGAAACAGCTTCAAGAACGTAAAGCTGTGCTGCGTGCCGGCTGAACTAAGGGGGGGGTTGCTGCCAATTCTGTGCTGCAGCCATGAAGGCGGTCGGCCAGCAGATTGCCTTGTCCAAACTTGAGCAGCCTCCAGGTTATAGCATGCTGCACTCGCATGTCCTCAGTGAGGAGGGATAGCGATGCCTGCGAGACATTGGGCTTTAAGGATGATGAAGGATAAATGTCTCAAACATGTTCCATTTCAGTCCATTTCATATGCAGTGCATACCATGCTATGCCATGCCAAGCAGCGGCAAGCTCCAACGGCACACCTGTTTGCCATCTGTCATGCCGTCTGCGTGCAAGCAGTCAGATTAAACTCATTGTGCTTGGTGCAGCATCTAATTATCAGCTCAAGAAAGTCCAGTCCTTGCTGATGAGAGATCCTGCCAGGTGGTACATCTCCAGACTGCTCATCTTAGTCATCATGCTGTTGTTATCCAGCATAAAGAATAAGATGTGTAGCCTAAAAAATGTACCATCGTGACAGAATCTCTCAGCGGCAAGGATTGGACCTTATTGAAATGGACATCATGTGCTGCAACGAACCTATGATGTAGCATAATTCAGCTTTCATTGTAATCCAGCACATTCTGTTCAACCTGTTCAAGCAATCATGCTACAGCCACGCACCATATGACCCAGCCCAGTGGGTTAGCCACACAGCACGTGCATGGCAGCTTAAATGCATCCATATGGCACCCTTGCGCATGGTCACCCAAGCCAACCCAAGCTTCACCCCACCTCATCCTCAGCCCACACAATGCAGGGGGATTCCAGGTATCGTTCAACCACATGCATCACTTCCACAAAGGGCGTTGTGCATGGCGGCCTTTCGTCAAAATGGCATTTTGCCAGGCAGAACGACCCTTCGTTGAAGTCAAACATGTGGTTGAACAACACCTGGAATTTGCCGCCATGCAAAACTCCCTCTAGTACTGCAGCTGCCATAATGGTTGAAAGGGGATGGCAACGCCAGCCTCATATCCAAGCCTCGCCAGCTTGAGCACCAGATCCACCACCTGCATCAGATGAGTTTATATAGTTATAATATATCTTATTAACTTAAATAAACAAGAAGTGTAACTAATACATAGGCAACTTTTAGTTACATATTTATATTATATATATAATTTATCTAACTCCCCACCCTGCAAAACGTATGACCGGCAGCAAACTGCCTGAAGATCGCACTTCCTGAAGATCCCACAGTGCGGCGCCGGCCGATGCAGGATCAAGCCACGTGGTTCAACAAAGGGGGACACATCACAAACAACCAGTTTTCCATGCAGCACCAAGCTACATGAACGAGTGGTATGTACTGCCAAGTTATAGATATTTCCTACCCTTGATAAATACTCAGTCGACTTGATCAAACAGCACGCCAAAAACAATTATTGACACTGGAAACCGCCACAGCCTTGATACGGTGACTGCAAATGCCATCCCACGTCTGAAAGAAGGAAGAATAAAAGAACAAAACGCCCCCACACACAGCGGCAAACCGCAGGCCAGCAATGGTGAAAAACAGACAAGCCAGGCAGCAACCAGCATTTGACAGGAAGTCTCACCTCAACCTGTGCCAAGCTTGGTCCAAAAGGCTGCATGTATTGCCAGAGGCAAGGGCAATGCCTTAGCTGCCATCTCCATCTGATTCAGCATGTGTTCCAGCAACAGCGCGCCGGAGGGAGACCTGTACGTCCATGTCCACGCGGCTTTGCTCTGTGGCGGGATGTCGTTGTTGTTGAAGCCGCTGCTGGGAGCATCATGCCACATTCGGTTGGCAACTGTCCGTGACATGATGCTCTTCACAGCAGTATACAACGACACCGACATCACGCTTGAGAGCCCAGCCACGATGTCACCACGCTGCCCGGGGGGAAGATGAGCTGTGCATACGCAATGGCCTCATGTCAAGGTGAATGCTGACGTGTGTCCCAGTTGGGTCGGGTCCAGCATGCTGTTTAGTTGTTCTGCAGACCCAACTGAGCTACAAAGCAGCAATCACCTTGACATGAGGCCAATTGCGTATGCGCTACTCATCCACTCCGGCAGCAGTGCACGTTTTGTGACCAGCAGCAGCAAGCAACGCTAGGATGCTTGCAATTTCTTCGAGTGCTTTTGAGACATCAGTTCAACCCCTGTTTAAGGCTTACAATTATGGCTCTGTCCAACTCAATGCAGTGTCTACTGGCTGCATGTCCAAGACCCAATTGGCGCACTGCCTGGCAAGCAAGCAGAGATGGCAGCGCGAAATTGTCCACGTAAAAAATAATAATAATAAAATAAACCAAAATAAAACAAAAGTAAAAAAACATCAGACTGTCGACAGCGCAGGACCCATGGTCTGTATGCAAAGCTATCAGTGCAGGTAAACTGTCAAGCATGCGCATACTACATTAGCTCAAGAAGCAGAACCTTGCCATGGCAGGGGACAGGAGTCAAACAGCAATGTCATGGAAGCAAAAGACCATGGTAGATTGTTCCACTGACATTGCGGTTGCCCCTTGTGCCCTGCCATGGCAAGGTTCTGCCCTTTGCAGGTGCCTCACCTTGCGGGTTTGTGGCTGGCCAGGCGCCTGCTGACTGCGATTTGCATCGCGCTGCAACTCCGGCGTGTGTACGTGAAGCGGCCACGCTGCCTGCTGTTGAGCCTCCATCTGTGAGCAGTGCAAAGTCACCTTCTTCAGGTATGGTGTGGACCAATAGTGCTCTTAGTGCGGGAAGTGACATGACTGGTTGGCCATCATCTGCCACACTACAAACAGTGTTGGTGTCAAGCCTTGGCTCTTGGACTCGGATGAGGCATACACAGGCAATGCCATGCTAACCTGGCTTCAACTGAAATGCACATAGTTACTTATTCACGGTGCCCTTGCCCCCCTCCCCTGACTACTGCTGAACGTTCTTTTCTTCTCGCTGCAGCAGACCCAGCAGGTGCATGCCCTGGCTGAACACCATGTACACGCCCCTGCCATCAGGCTGCAGGCCATATGCCACATGCATGCATGCACCCATGCTGATAGCAGCCATACATGGGGCAAACAGCACGGCATCCTGATGGCAGGGGCACGCACACGTGTCCAGCCAGGATATGCACCTGCTGAGTGGCTGCATGCAGATGCCATGGCAGGAAAACAGTCATGCCCAGGCCACCCTCCCGAATAATAACCTCCCCTTCAGGGGGGCATCCCGCTCGCAGCAGGTCCTGGCACATGATGATCCCAGCAGTGTACAGCGCCTTCCCTCTGGGATCTGTGTCAGCATCTTTGTGAGCCTGGAGGGCACATTGTCATCAGCTGCCAGATTGGGGCCCAGGAGAGCCACTCTAACAGCTGATGGCCAGGCGCGCTACATGTTCACAAAGATGTTGACGGATTGCAAAGAGAAGGCCTGCCCTGGAAGCCACTGTCAGAGTATCCCCCAGAACGCTGGTAAAGTTAAGCGAGAGGAACAAACCAGATGAGTTGTTGCAGCCTGCACCAGAGAACGGTGGTGTCAGTCAGGGCGCAGGTTCATGCATGAAGCCACGCAACAGGGACAGGGGCAGAGCTAGGCATGTCGCACACCGTACACACCGCCTGGGCGAGCATTGGCCACTCATGATAACAGTGCAGACATGGTCCCATTCACTTGGCCTAGCAGTGGATGCACACTCCCCCAAAGAGGCCACAATCTTCCCCTTGCCACAGACCGCTGGCAGGGTCTCACCGGTGACTATCCCAAAACAAACTTTGTAGTTGTCCTCACTGAGTTAGATGCAATCGGCCCCTCTCACAACAGAAGCAGCTGGTTGCATCCAACCTGATGGGTGCAACCACGTAGATGGTCCTGAGAGGGTCATCTGCAAGGCCCTGCTGGTAGCAGCGGCTGAATAGCATGGTATGGGTTCCTCTGTTGTTCTGGGAATGGGGTACAACAGCTCCAGCAGGTATGCCCATCCATTTTGGGTTGTGCTGGTTTAGTGTCATCTCCACATCATCAACAGTGTGCACAGTAGGGATTCATCACACTCTGGACAATGTGGAGATGACTCTCAAACTGCACAAATCCGCCGGCATACCTGCTGAAGTCACCACTGTGGCAGGGCCCCATTTTCTGCAAATTATTACATTTAGTTGGATCCAAGGGTGAAATTAGGCAGGAGAGTGCATGCGTATATTTTGTTTAAAAATTACATATTCTTGTGGCTGCCCTGCATCTTGCTAGCAGTGGCACTGATTGAGCCACAATCTCAGCATACGTGGAATAATTCATGCAGCTTTTTGAACTGGTGCAACCTGCAAGTGGTCACCATTCTGAGAGGCATTTGGCGACAGTGGCGGTAGGGTCCAGATATTGTTCAGCCGCATGCTAGAATAGGGCTGTGTGCATGGCGGAATGCGGTAGCAATAAATAGCATGCTCAAGCTGGCAGCACTTGGAGGTGAGGCTGGCGTCAGCCACCCATCAAAGTGCGGCCGCGGCACTGCAGCTGTAGTGCTGTGGCTGCCATTTGTAGGGTGGCTGACGCCAGCCTCACCTCCAAGTGCTGCTAGCTTGACCACACAATCCACCACCTGAATCAAACCCTAAACCCTTGATGTCATATACCATAATGGTGACTTCAAATGCCATGCCACGAATGCTCAACTTCACCTACGACCAACTTGACCGCATGCACGCAGCCATCTCCCTCAGCACATGTTGCAGCAAAACCGCGCCAGAGAGGAACTCGCATGTCCCTGTGCACACGGCTTTGCTCTCTGGCGTGATGTCGTCGTCATTGGAGCGGCTGCTAGGAGCATCATGCCACATTCGGTTGGCAACTGTCCGTGACATGATGCTCTTCACAGCCGCCTTCAAAGACAATGACATCACGCTTGAGAGCACAGCCGCGGTGGCATTATGCTGCCGGGGTAGATGAGCAGTGCATACGCCCTTGGCCATGTGTCAAAGTGAATGCTGCTGTGCAATTGGGTTGCGTCCAACAGGCTGTTTAGTTATTGCGCAGACCCAACTGGGTTGCAGTGCAGCAATCACTCTTGACTTCAGGCCGGTGGCCTATGCAATGCTCATCCACTCCGGCACCGGAGCACATTGTGACCAGAAAGCAACGCCGAGACGCTGTTTCAATGGATACTTTTGAGACATCACTTCAACCCCTGTTTAGCACTTGCGGCTATGGCTCTGTCCAGCTCAATGCATTTTCTACCCTGCTGCATGTTCAAGGCCCAACTGGCGCACTGCCTGGCAGGCAGGCAGGCAGAGATGGCAGATCTAGGAATAAAAAACAAAATGTATTTAAAGTAGCTTAAATTAATGACAATATATTTAACTATTTAAACTGTCTACAGCGCAGGAGCCATGGCTTGTATGCTATGCCATCAGTGCAGGTATCACTGATACTTATCTTAATCTTAAAGCAGCTTAAGCTATGAGGCATAAGCACACTGCATCAGCTTAAGAAGGGGAACCTTGCCATGGCAGGATGCAAGAGCCAAACAGTAATGTCATGGGAGCAATATACCATGATATATAGCTCCCCTGGCATTGCTGTTGACCCCTGTGCCCTGCCATGGCAAGGTTCTGCTTTTTGCAAGTGCCTCACCTCGTAGTTATGTGGCTGGGCAGGCGCCTGCTAAGTGGGCCTTGCACCGCGCTGCAACACCTGAATGTGGAAGTGAAGCGGCCGCGCTGCCTGCCCTTGAGCCCCCATCTGTGAGCAGTGCAAAGTTATTGGAGGTCATCTTCTGCATTGGCGTGGGCAACAGTGCTCTTGTGCAGTGAGTATAAGCGGCATGACAGGTTGGCCATCATCTGCCAACCTGCAAACAGGGACAGTGTTAAGCCTTGGCTCTTGGACTGGTCTGAGGCATGATCAGGCAATGCCATGCTAACCTGGCTTCGAACTGAAATGCACATATTAACTTATTCACAGTGCTCTTGCCTCCCCGCCCCTGACTGCAGCGCCCATTTCTTCTGAGCTGCCGCAGACGCATGTGCACCCCTGCGGGTGCATGTCCTCGCTGGACACCATGTGCATGTCCCTGCCATCAGGGTGCATGCCGTATGCCACACGCAGGCCTGCACGCATGCCATCATGGCTCATGGCAGAGCCATGCATGTGGTCTACGGGATGCACCCTGATGGCAGGGAAAATGTACATGGTGTCCAGTGAGGACCTGGACCTGCTGCGTCTGCTGCACCATGCGCAGCGCTGCATGCGGATGCCGTGGCAGGACAACAGAGACGTTGTGTGTTGTTGGCACTCACCCAATGGCAGCCTCTCACACACGGATGGATCCAGCTCAAAACAGGTCCTGGCACATGATGATCCCAGCGGTGTACCGCGCCTTCCCTCTGGGATCTGTGTCAGCATCTTTGTGAGCCTGAAGCGTACTCGGCCATCAGCTGCCAGAATGGCCCCCAGGAGAGCCACTCTGACAGCTGATGGCAAAGCACGCTTTATGATCATAAAGACGTTGACAGCTAGCAAAGACAAGGCAATGTGCGCCGCTGTCAGAATAACTTCCAGGAAGCTGCAAATTTGGTCGGGAAGAACGAGCCAGGTGTTCTGTAGCAGGCCAAAGTGTTGCGCAACCTGCATCAAACAATGGTAGACACTGGTGTCAGTCAGGGCCCAGGTTCATGCATGACGCCAGGCGGCAGGGACAGGGGCAGGGCTACGCATGCTGCACACTATTTACACACTGCCTACCACCACTGGCTGCGCTGCACTGCGCATGCGCCAGACAACATTGCAGATATTTATCCACATGAACATATGAAAACAGTGGATGCGCACCCTTTCAATAACGCCACAATCTTCCCCTTGCCACAGACCGTCGGCAGGGCCTTGCCAATGACTATCCCAGGACCAACTACGTAGCTGCACTCACCTGACAAGATGCAACTGGCCGCTCTCACAAACGGATGCGGTCGGTTGCATCTTGCCTGACGGGCGCGACCATGGAAATGGTCCAGGACTGGGATGGCCATCAGTGAGGCCCTGCTAGTAGCACAGGCTGAACAGCGCCAGCAGTATGGGGTGCTCTGTGTAAGGGTCCACTAGAAAGCTTCCCAGTGTTTGTGTGGGGGGGTTGAAGTTTGCACAGTGTGGATGGACTTTCACACAGAACAACCCATACCTGCTGAAGCGCTGTCAGCCCCCATGCCCTGCAAATGAAGCAGCTAGCTGGACCCAAGGGTGACGTGAAGCTGGAGGTGATTGCCTTTGTGGCTGCACTGATTGAACCACAAGTCCAGCAAGGTGTGTGGGCTCAGATTCACGGTTTTTATACTGGTACAACCTGGAAGGCATAGAGGGCAGGCGGGGGAAAACTCAATGAGCAAGTAGGATGCGTGCATGCAGCAAGTATGTACAGCAAGTACCCTGCGCAAGTACCTTGCTCAGAGTAGATACCCTCTGGCACTGCCCACCAGCTCTTACTGGAACCCACATGCCATGCCAGCGGCCACGCCATCCTCTGTCACGCAGTTCCAAAGGGCCAGCCAGGGGAACATGTGTTGCTTACACACAAGAAGGGGGTGAGGGTGGTTGGGTGGGAATGGGCGTAATGAAAACACAGCAGGCCATGTTGGCAGGCCACCAGGGTGATGCCCCCAGTGTTGTAACTGGTCTCCTTGCACACTCTACCATAGGCAGCTGTTTGCTTAGGGTGGTGTGCGCGGGGAGAACAAATCCCACACTGGTGGCCTGCCAATAAGTCCTACTAATAGGCAGCTGCGTCCCCTTTACACCCTCACAGTGACTGCAGACACCCACAATGGGAGCACAGGTTGAGAGTTCGAATGAAAATCATCCAGTGTTTCAGCACCCTTGCTCTGCGGCACCCTGAGGTACAACGCTTGAAGTAGCGGTCGTGGACACCAAGGAAACTTGATGGGTGTCTGACTCACTGAGACACACCCTATCTATCAAGCAGGGTCGGCCCAACACGACGCAGCAAAACTGATGCACAGCTTAATTTTGACGGCCTGGATAATGAGGACCCACCTTGCCAAACCCAATTGACTGTTGCATTGTGCCTAGTGCAGGATGAAACCTCGGGAGATACAGTCTTTCATGACGCTGTGAATAGGATGGTGCTCAACACCCGGTGCAGCAGAACATGGCTAAGCACACAAGTGTGTAATGGCTGGATGCACCACAGCTCAACAACTTGTACATATCACAGCCACTGGCAGAAGCAACTGCCTTGGAGAGGGAGGCTCCATGCTGATCACGCCACAGCCCATTACTTTTTGCTTTTCGTGGTTCTCCTCAGTTCCCAGTTCACTGCTCAGCACAGTGATCAAGGCCTTGTACAACTGGCAACAAGTTGACCTCAAGGCGCCCGTTAATGGGTAACAGTGCAGGGTCTTCAGTGGACTTCAAAGTAGTAAACGCCCTAAAATGCTCGACAAGCCTGACGTCAAATGGCCGCCACAAAAGCCAGTGTCAGAGGGTGCTTCTTGCTCCTATGCTTTTTAGTACATTAGTGGAGCATAACCCCTTGCAAGATCTCTGCACTTCAGTCGTGAGTAGTTTGAATACAAAAGTCAGACTGGATCTGGAAATGGAAGCTGGAGTCAGACTCAGGCTGTTCAAGCTGTTTTGCCTTATGCATTGGAAAACCAGTACCACTGTGAGGTTGGATACATGTATGCCATCCATGCCTCAGGGATTGCATACGCATGCATGCGTGAGATTATGTGTACCACCTCCAGACCCCCTATGGATATCACATCTACTATGGTGACAGGTACCTGTAGCACTCTCCCTTCTTGAATATCTTGAAAATTTTGAAATATAGACATCAAGATAGCCGCTGACACCCGCGCTGACAGCCTCTGCGCTGCTCCAAGTATGGCAGTGCTAGCATGGTACCCTAGGGGTAATAAACTGGGGATCTTCTGTACCTGGCATTGCCCATTGCATCCCATGCAGAGTATTCAAATCAACAAATCTTTATAATTTTCAGAACCCAACGGAACCTCAGCAGCGCAGCCTGATGAGCAGCTACCACCGCGACTCCATGCCCACAACGATTGTGTGCATGCATTGCGTTATTGGATTTTTTTTTTCTAAACGGCAATATGGCCAATTTTGGAACAGGAATTGAAAGCTGGACACGCTGAAAAGGTCACCTACAAGTGATAATGAGCTGGGTGTGCAGGCTAACCAGCACCGCGCGCTAATGAGGCTAATAAGTGCCCATCTCAATCTATATTTATAATGGCCAAGTCCACCGGATCATATGGGGGCATCTCACTCACATGGGCAGCTAATGGGCAGCGGTGCGCAAGCACTCACATGCATCGGCGCCCCAGGGCTTGTCTTGCCGCATGCCTTGCCACATGCCGGAAATGCCGCTGGTGCAGCGCATGATTTTCATTGCAACATGTGTACAACTGCGCACAGTCACGGAGTGCTGAGAACGCTGTGGTGCAACGCAGTGTAGCCGCGATACTGCTGCGTTGTTGCGCCGGCTGAGTCTAGTTGATTGAACCTCAGAGAATGATGCCTGACCTGGCTGTGACAGTGATTAAGCTGGCCGTGCAGCGGCGAGCGGCGGCATTTGCCCCGCTGTTGCCCTGCTGTGGCCCCGCAAGTACCATGCGAGCAATCCTGAAAGAAGCTCGGCCCTGTCAGTTGTAGGGACATGCATTTCGGCGCCGGAGGCGAAGCCAAAGGCTGCGCCGCCCCCCGCAGGGGCCTGTGAGGCTGCGCGCTGGTTTACGGGTCCCTATGGCAGCCCCAGCACCACAGCAGGGACCTGCGGTGCGAGGCAGGGGGCCCCACGCGCCCCTATGGCGCCACGCAGGGGGCTTGGAGGAGCCACTGGCGCGCCATTTGAGGCAGTTTTGCGACTTTAATCTCCTACCCCTCCCATTCGACCCCACATGCCAAACTTCCGGTGGAGCAAAGCTTTTGTTTGCCTAGGCAGCAACCTAACGAGGACAGTAGGCCCAGGCACTGGCAACGACACAAGTTTAGTGGTAATTGTGGGTCATTAGTATGGGTTGAGCACTGCTGCTAGGCCCCGCAAGAAATTGGAGCCAATGTTTCACCTGTCCAAAGGAAAGCAACTGGAAATCAATTGAAATAAATGTAGGAAAACCTGGAAATGTTTTAGCAAAAGGCCTGGAGACCACCACCAGAAGCAAAAGTGATGGGCTGTATCGGAAGCCGACCTCATTTTTTATGACAGTCACTCCAACCCCTCAAATGTTGCAGAAACAATCCGGAAAAAAATAAGCAAAAAACAACCTAGGCCTAGGACAGGCCACAACAACAAAATAGTTGGGCTGAATCGGAGGCCTGACCTCAATGACCTTGATGCAACACAGCACCACCCATAAAGTTGCATCAAAACGTATGAGCTGTCGACGTTGGCGGGTGTAACAGGTATGCAGGGAGAAGCAAGGAGTCACTGCTTGAGACAACACACCGCACATGCATATTGGGGCTGTGCATCCAACTGGGGCCACGCCACTCCACCCTGCAGGCCAGTCAGGTGCTGCAGAAGGTGCTGTGAACAAAGGCACGGCGTGTAGCTGCAAAACAAAATTGCTTGTCATTGGAAACAAAACTGCATTGACTGCTGAGACTGCTGAGAACGCTGTTGACGTTGGGTATGTTGGCGCAGCGCAGTGCGGCAGCTATACAGCTGCGCTGTTGCCCAGAGACTGATGTTTGGGCTGGCTCTGACAGTGGTCCAGTTGTCCCTGCAGCGGCCCAGCCGCGGCCTTGCGGTGGCCATACCGTATACCATCATGCAATCGTGGATGAGGCTCAGCCCTGTCAGTTGCAGGGACATGCATCGCTGCGCTGGGAGGCGGGACCAGAGGCCGCGTCGCCCGCCGAAGGGGGCTGTGGGGATGCGCGCCCGTTTACAGGTCCGTACGGCAGCCCCGGAGGGGCCTGCGGCGCGCGGCAGCGACGCGCCAGCGGCGCAGGCTATGCGCCCCGCGTACGGGCCCCTATGGTGCATGGGCGGGACCTGCGGTGCGCGGCAGCACTGCGCCAGCAGCGCCGCGCGGCGCGCTTTGTCTTATGAGCCCCCATGGCGCACGCGCGGGGGCTGCCGCATGCAGGAGCCACTTGCACTTGCCTTGTTTTGCGACTCCGATCTCCTCCCCCTCCCTTTCTTCACCCCACATGCTAGATGAAGCAAAGATTTGTTTCCTAGAATTTAAGCACCGTATAAAATGCGCAAAAAAAAGTGACCCCGTCACCTCTCGTGGGGCAAAAAGTGTCGTGACATGTGGAGAATAAAAAATCAATTATAGTATATTACCATAAAACCTGTGAAATGTATCTTCTTCTCCACAAGGCTTTTTAGCAGATTCATCTGATGGCATGGGGATGATGGTGGTGGCGACAATGGAGGGTGGTGGTGGTGGTGGTGTGGCCCACATTTACATTGGGTTGCCGAGCGCCCAGAAAACACAGCTTCTACATGGCTTCCCCACAGTTTCCCATAGCTTCTTCCAGCCATTACTTGGGTGGATGAGGATGATGAGCACAGGGATGGGAGGTGACAGTATTGCCAAAACCAGCAGCGATTGGAAATTTCTAAAAAACAGCAAAAAAAGGGCAAAAATGATGGGCTGAATCGGAAGCCCGACCTCATGACAGCTGTGGGATTTGAACCCACGCCCTTTCGGACACGGACCTGAACCGTGCGCCTTAGACCAACTCGGCCAAACTGTCTTATGAGTTGTTGAAGGGGAGTATATTTCAGCCTGCTATCTTCGTTGCCGCCGGAAAACTAATCTGAAAGAAGGCGTGCGCAAAACCCAAACCCTAGACGAAACCTGCGTAAGAAAGTCTATCGCCACCAGCTCATGCTTGGCAGCGGCAGCATCACAATGATACTGCACAAACGTGTGCACCAACTTGTGCAAGCAGCACTGTTCCCCCACAGGTGTGCCGGGCTAGGTGGCAGGTGGGGAAAGTGGGAGGGGGGGCTGCGCTAGAGTGGGCCCGGCTAGAGTGGGCTACAGGCCTATAGGCTATAGGCCACTAGGCTATATTTCAGCCCACTGTAGCCGGGCTAGCCCTCTCTAGCCGCCAAGCCAGCTCAACGACAGAGTGGCACAATATATACCTTTCACTCGCAGCTCGTGCGGCTAGTGCAGGCAGGCTGGTAAGAGAGGGGGAGTAGGGGGGGCGCGAAGCACCCCTCTCCACCTGCCCCTCCACAGCAGGTCCGCCTAGCTCTCAGCCGCCAAGCCAGCTCAGGTCCAATAAACAGAGTGCGCAATACTTACAGATGAGGTAGCAAAATTCACCCCTTAGACTTGCAGCGCATCAAGGCCTGTTCACCTCAGCTACTTGCTGGGCAGGGTGGAATGGACGTGTGTGGGAAAGGAGCTCTTCCCACCCCCCTCCCCATTGCCCCTTGGCGAATTCACCTAGTGTTAGGGGCGCAGGCAGGTGTGCGCATTGACCTTGCACAGTACCTGACTCGGCATGGGGTTACTAGGCCAACATGTGCCCCTAACAAGCACAAGATTGCTTTGGCAAAGGACAGAAGGAAATTTAAGTGAATTATGCCGTCTCACAAAGCAGCCCATGCTGCTGCACGGCAGCTGGAGACCCATGGGTTGCACGCCACTGCTTGCTGTTTTGGTGGGAGACACGTCTAGGTTTTAGGGTTTTCCCCAATGTAAAACAGCCGCCCAGCAGCATGAAGCCTTTCTGACGCTCTTAAATAAAAAAGCACTTACAGCCAGTTGACAGGATTTGAGGGTAAGCAACTGATGATGCCGCATCCCCCTCGTCCTGCCACTTGCATAGGTTTGGAGTGGCAGCAGATGAACCAGAACCTGTACCTTCCACAGGTAGCTCAACCGCTGCCTTTGCGGCGTACACCACCACCATGCACTTCATATGACCATATTCCTGAAGCTGGAGTGCGCACATACTTTTCTAAAAACGTTTGTGCACTATTGCTTGGGGTACACAACCCACCCACCCCTAGTCGCCACATGGCTCCAGCCCGGCATACGACTGTTTTTAGCAAATTATGCAGGGCTGACCGCTTATGAAAGTTTCTATAGATGGATGTAAGTGAACTCAGAGGGTTTTGCATTCCACTTTGAAGTGTGTGCCAGTGAAGTGGCTCATGCATGCCACTTCGTGACCCCACCAAGTGGAAAGGTGAAATTGTGCACTTCATTGCAACAATATGCTGCGTATTCCTGCGCATTATAGACACCTCTAAAGCAGTGGAATCTACCCACAAATTTATTGCTCTCCAATCAGTGGGCACTGGGGAACGGACGAGAAGGGTTTGGGACGTCTCCACGCCAATAGTTGATATTCATTTATATTTACAAAGAGGTCGTCAAATAATTGGCAAGGAATTTTAAAACATTCATGCAAAGTTGGCAAACAGCATCTCTGTGGACAGCACATGTATCCACATATCCGTACACAAAGGTGACGAAGGAAAAGCAGGCCCTTAACAGCAACAAAGTATAACTTAACGGTTTAATTAATATTTATGTTTGATAAATTGCAAAAGCCCCATGATCCCCTTCATCGTTGCCAACATCCCACGGGCTGTTCCAAAGCACACAAACACTTCCTTCATCCCCAGGCCACACTGGAAATCCCACTCACCCATCGACTGCAAGGTACACCATGGGCCACACAAGCATGCCTTTGTGCGGGCACCAAAGCATGCCACCCATTGCGTCCAAAAGGTCCACTACTATGCAAGGGCTACAATCATGGGCTACGATAGTGGCATGGTTGGCAGGGTCCAACACGGATCCATAGTCCTGTATGTCCCATTCCTTTTGAAGCGCTTGGTATACAATATGTGGCTTCGTACAGTATCCCCAGAGTGTGTCATGTTTCCATGTGGCCTTCCAAACATGCGCTGACCGTCTGTGCTGGCTGACTGATATTTGACTGACCTTATGATTGAATGCTGACCCTTTGGACATTTTGCTGCCTCGAACGTGCGTGAGAGAAACCAAAATTCACAGGTGCTAAAATTGCACCTCCCTGAATCCCCGGGCAGAAACCAGGCACGAGCCCCACATCAGAGCCACTGTCCCGGCTTTAGTGGCGGCCTTTTGAAGGAGGAGGACGCTTCCTAGGCTGGTGCGGAGGTGGGCTGCGCCGTGTTGGCGGCGGGCGCTTTTTGGCCGCTGGCCGCCGGGGCTTGGGCGGAGGCCTAGATTTGGTGGGCGGGGAGCGTTTCTTTGGGGGTGGTTTCCCGGTGGGGGTGGGTTTTCGCGGCGGTGCGCGCTTGTGGGGTGGTGGGCTGGCTTTTTTGGTGGCTGGGCTGTGTTTTGGGGACGTCACCGCATGGGGCGGTGGTTTGGCTGGCCCCTTGTGGGGTGGCTGGTGCGCCACGCTGGTGGGCTGGGAGGTGGTGGGTGGTGGGTGCCTGAGGGTACGGAGTGTGCAATTAGTCACTAGCAGTGGACACTACGAGGTAAATGATTAAACGATGACTAGCGAAAGGCCAATGGCCATGTGCAAACGTGTCAACTGTTGACAACTTGCAGAGCTCGCACAAAATTGGCCAAGGTTTACATATTCCAAATGGGATACGATCTGCCAACACAGAGTTGAGCGGCGCAAGCTGAGCGCAAAAGTGGCTGGTGATTTGGTTAGATGACTGGGCCACCTAGTAATACATGGCTGACAATGCAGTGATTACCTTGGCTTTGGCGGCGGTGACCACCGTGGCGGCGGTGGTGACCGTGGCACTGGTGGTGGTGGCAGCGGTGATAGTGGCGGGGCAGGCGGTGGTGGAGGGCCAGGTGGTGATGGCGGAGGGCCTGGTGGAGAGGGTGGTTGCGCTGGTGGTGGCGGTGAGAATGGGTATGCGCATGGCGAGGTGGTGCTGGTCCCGCAGAAGAGCTGTGGTGGCGGTAGGGGGGGCCGAGGAGGATGGGGGGGCCGTGCCGCTAACTGGGCGCTGGCCCCTGCAGGATGCACAGGGGCACACGTCACATACTGGAACATGGCAGCACAAGGACAGTACACGATGGGCAATGCGCTGGTGGCTAACAAGGACATGGCATCAGCCGACGCTTGGCCCGAAAACCTTCCTTATGGCTGCTAGCACGCTGATTTATGAAGTGCGTTTCACCCTGCTTCTAGCCAGGAAATCTGCACAAGGGTGTAGCAGGGTCTGTAGGGAAGCATGACTTGCGGTAGCGCCTCCGTGAAAATGGTGATGGGGGATGCAGCCGTGGCCGGCTGCGGGTGCGCACTGGCACAGCCCAAGGCAGTCACGACAAGGAGCAGTGGGTGCTCAATGCACTGGTGCACAGTGGCTACAGGCAGTGCAAGTGGGATGTGTTCCCCTAGCCTGGGAGGGGCGGGGGGCTTAGGTGCCGTGGGGGATGCAGGGCCTAAGTGGGGGGGACCCCTAGGTGGCGAGGGGAATGCAAGGCCTGGGTGGAGGCAACCCTTAGGTGGCAAGGGGAGTGCAGGGCCTAGGTGGGGGAGACCCTTGATGGCAAGGGGAATGCAGCGCCTAGGCGGATCCAGTTTGTGCGGAGTACCCACCTGTTGCGCTCAACAACACGACCAGCAACGACAGCAGCAGCTTTGATGTGCACTTGCTGACTTCCTGGCTCCAGCGCTGCTGGCTACACGAACTGGTGCGCCCATCCTCCCTGCTGCACGTGCAAAGGTGATTGCTGCTGCTGCTGCTGCCAGGGCTGTGGGTCGTGTCAATAGTGCTGTGCCCGGACCCTGTGTCGGGCTGGGCTGAGTATGAGGTGGAGGCCACTGGCATGGTGCTGTGGTGTATGGGGTGTGGCCAAATATGGCCTATGTCAACTGCTGGGCATATCAACTGCTGAATGCCAGAGGCATACTGCTCCTGTGCTGCCCTTTATGGTGATATTTGCTGCTGGAATCGTGGCCAGAGTTCACCCCAGTCTCTAAGGCAGTAGCACCTGGGACTGTTGTTTGAAAGTGTAAACTGACTGCGCCGGCTGCGATGTCACTCGCCAAGCGGCGGGGGATGCCTGCATGCACAGGCTGTTGTCTGAGCCGCGTGAGGGACCAACTTGTACTGTAAGATTGCATACTGCAAATTTGTGATACGGTCAAAAGCCCACGCAACAGTCAGCCACCACAGCAGGCAGGAAGATCAATCAGTAACCAAGTTCCTAGGCTCGTAACATCCAACACCAGCAACAACGTTTCCACCTTCCTTACACCGTACTAAACTTAAAAAGCCAACTACAAGAAGGTGGTGTTGCCAAGCACAAGCAGAACGCTTGGGGGATAAACAGGTGCGGTTCGCAAAACTGGTTGAATTGCGCGGGCTGGCTGGGACCACCCGCGTTTTCACAAGCTAGTCGTGTCTCTTACCTGTCAAGCCCCATACACTACAATCCTTGAAGCTTGTCACCCTAGTCAGCTGGATGCCTTGATAGAAGCTTGAGCAGCACTCCTCACGTCCGGCCAGTTGGAAACATGGTGCACGCAAAGGAACTGAGCTTGAAACACTGACGCAGTAAAGAAAGCGAGGAACCTGTCCCGCACTATAAATACCATTTCCTGTTGGCCTACTTCTGCATACATATGTAAACCTATATCTACCAGGCTAAGCAAAAGTTCCTAGCTTTTTGAGCTGCATTTTGACCATGCTAGGGCCCTAGTTTGGCAGCTTCCTGGGGTCCCACTGCAGCTAAATTGATGCGGGGACGTACGGGGCTGTCAGAAACGGAAATGTTGCAGGGTAGACGTTAGTTAATAATTTATTAGCCCAATAGACAACGTTCCAGGCACTTCCAAAGCGGCGATTGTACACTTGGTGGAATTGGGTGCGGCATGCCAGAATTGTCATAGGCATGGGCATGGCAGTGGGAGACAGACACTGTCACTGACAGTCAACAACAAGTGCCCTAGTTGCCCTCCAATGAGCTTTCCTGTTTGCTTGCTTGTTGCTCTTTAAACACTCAGCCAGAGTGCGCACCTAGAGCCTAATAAGAGCCCTTCAATAATTTGGCAAGCGCTCACCAATGCCGGTTCTGGTGAGCAATCTTGCTGCCCAGGTCATGCTTGTACTCTATGGACTTGTTGTTCAGCCTCCACGTTTGTGTTCAGCTGGAGCTGCAACTTGCTGCAAGAACCACTGCCCCACTGCTGGGAACCCGGGTGCAGGCCTTGCCGGGCAGCAATAGCACTTCAGCAACAACTCAAGATTGGATGTGTTAAAGCTGTGCCGGTTGTGCAATTACCAGTAGCACAGGAGGTTTGATTTAACGTTCCAAAAACGCACGCATACCAGGAGTGTGCAGAGAGCAACTCTGGAATTGAAACAAATGTATGCCAGCCAAGAAGGACTTGGCATCGCAAAAAATGAATTGCACTGTGTCAACAGTGCAAGGTATTCTGTACTCCCAGACCCAACAAAAACAGCCAAGTGCCCCCACTCACCCAACGCAACTAGGAAAACTGTAGTAATAAAAAACCGGAAACCTTGTACCACAAGGACAGTGATGCTATTCATATTGGCTGCGCAAGTCGCGTTGTTCTTGTATATATGCACAGACATGCTGCATTCCTGTCCTCAGCAAAAGCTGCGGATTGTAGGAGAGGGGTGTAACTAGAACTGCAAGGAGTGTAACTGTCCTGGGGTGAACGCCCAGCCAAATTGCACATTAATTTAAAAAATGCCAATCAGCGCGTGGGGACCGATGCATGCTTGGCAGCGTGCGAATGCGGCCACTCCCCAGCGGCGCATTCGCACGCTGCCAAGCATGCATCGGTCTCGGTGGCATCAACACTTGGCCCACACACCCGGTTGCGTCAGATCCTGACACGCCCGAGGCAGTATGTTGCTGGACACTGAGTACGCCGCTTGGCAGCAGTGTGAATAGGAGGCGACTGCTGATTCATCAGGGATGTCAAGCGACTAGCTGTGTCCCATACACCCCGTGACCCATTTGGGAGGGCGTGCACTCATGGTCCATCCATCACCCATGGTGCCTGGTGACCCATCAGAGCAAGTCACTGGCTATGCCCCATCAACGCCATGACCCCATCAAGCGCGGTGCATCCCTCAAGCCCAGGAGCAGCACTCCTATCGCCCACCCATCCCGTGCCCCATCATGGGCGCAGCATCCCTATGGCTTGTGCACCGACAGCTCAGCAATGGGGTGGGAGTGCACCAGGCAGCGGTCCGACTCCAGTGCCACCTCCTCCTCGTAGGCTGCATCGGCTGTCACCAGCAGCTTCTTGGCGGCGTCAAAGGTGGAAAGCTTGACACCTGCAGATGCAAAGCGCATTCAGTTTCCATGGTGACAGGCTGAATAGGCTGGCACAGGACAGGTGGAGCAGATATTCCTTCAAATTTGGCTGTAACTAAGTGCTGCTTATATCCCAGACATCACCTGCTTTGCCCACAGCATGTTGAAGTGCCGCATATGGACCGCAAAATGGCGTCAAGCAAATCTAACCTATGCAGCAGATGCGACGCAGCAAATGCGATGCCAACAACCTTGGCTTGCCATTCCTACGTCATCCGGCCCAAGGATGCTCAACAGGACTGCCAAGGAAGATGTGTGTAGGACTAAGAAAGGTACCCCGCTATTGAATGCAGCGGTGCTGGTCACATGGACAAGGTACAGCCATCACATGCGCATGTCAAGCTTGCTGGTGCCTTTCGTATACCCAGATGCAGGACCTCATGCGATGCACCACAAACCAACAAGTTTTTCCAAAATAGCTTTTTTACGCACCTTTGTTGGGCAGGTTCTTGAGGGCGTTGGGCAGGAAGCCCCTGTAGAACCCCGGCACGCCATCCTGCGCCAGCACTTGGCGCACGATGGTCGCGAACCGCAGGTTGCCCACGCTGTTCAGCTGTGAAAATCGCCTGATGGTGTCCAGCGGGTAGCACACCGAGGTGGCCACCAGGGCTGCCGTGAACCCCCGCGTGAAGGAGGGCATCTCGGTGGGGAGCAGGTCGAACGCGGCCAGCTCTAGGGCCATGTAGGGAGCAATGCCTGCAATGCAGGAACAGTACATAATTCAAATTTAAATTGACCACGGCCTGCCTGACAATTGGAGCACTTCCTGGCAATTGGAGCAATGCCTGCAGTGCCAGAGCATTTTCTATTTATTTTCATGACTATGTCCATGCTGTTGCCATGTAAGTTGTGAAAAGTAGGCGACTCCTGGGCAAAGCGGTTTCCGATCCCAGAGAGGCATGCAAGAGCATCAAAGTCATGCAATACATGTATCCTGGTGTGTTGCGATCAATGAGGGAAGGACTTCAGTGGGTGAAGGGCTGCATGCAGTATACATGCGCTGTGTTGTTGAACAAGACTGGACCAGTCAGAAATCTCGTGTGGAAAATCACTGCAGAACTCAAAAGTTGTTGCTAAGGTCATCACCCTGGTCCATGCAGTCGCGCACTGCACCTCTAACACCTTTTTACAAGCATCGCAACTGACCATGAGCATCGCAAGTGATCACAGCCAGCCCTAAACCCTAACCCAAACCCTTATTCCTATGGGGGACCTAAGGTAGTACACTCCTGTCTTTCACAGGCCCTGCCCAGTGCCTGCCCATTCAATCCTCAGCAACTCTTGCACCAAATACATACAGAGCCTTAATGCATGCAGGGTCCCAATGCGTACAATGAGGGCAGATTTTACTCCCCAATGATGACACGAATAGACTCTGCCTTTAGCAACATAAACCCTGACCCACAAACCCTTCCTCCTTACCGATGAGGGCAGAGTTGATCCCCCGGAAGAAGGCTGCCACCGACCCCTCCTTCATCAGAATGGCAGTAGCGGCGCCCATGGTCCGGACAGAGGGGTCCACAGCCATGCGAAGCCGAAGGGTATCCAGGGGGTACGTCACCTGCGCCAAACCAGCGACCAGCCAGGCTAAGCACAGGGGTCACACTCTGCTTTGGAACCTAATATAGGGTACAAGGTAGGGTTGATTGGGCGCATTATTTGGTTGTGTGGAGGGTTAGGTTCACAGTTGGCATAGCCAAAGGGGCGACCAATGGGTATGCAACATACAGGAGGCCCCGAAGGACGTGCTCCATAAAGCAGTACAGGGAGGGTCACATGTAATATGCAAGTCCGCACCGACGGCTGAGCTTGCGTAAAATCAATCCCTCAATGCATAAGGACCTGCCCACCTTTTTCCAAGGCCACTAGTTGTTACCAGCCCATAGTTGAGCTGTGCACACCTGCCCCTCACTTCATGCATGCCCTGCTCCCCAATACTGGCACACACCAAGCAATTGTGCACGATATTGCCCACAAAACACAAGAACGGGTGCGCAGATGGGTCACAGACACCAAGGTTGACTTACGATTGTGGACGCCATACCAGCGCATGCCCCCGCCGCCAGCCGTGCTGGGATGGAGAGCTTGCCGTTTTCATCCCCCAGGTACTTCTTGAACACCTCGTACGAGTATAGCTGCACGGCGCTGTATGGAATGACCCGCATCACCTGCGCAACAACCACACATCCACAGGATTAGTCATATGCATGCATATGAAAAGTTTTCCTACTTGCAACGCAACATGAGTGAAAGCAGTCCACGCCACCTTGGACAACGGCTTGCAACCGTCCAAAAGCAAAAAAAGCATATAAAATATTGAAACTGACCCACCTGTGGTAGGTTGCCCTTCCAGTACCCCATAAGCCCCTCCTGCTTGCCGATCGCCATAAGCGCTGGCAGCAGTTGGCCCTTGGCAGCAGCTGCAGCCACAGCCCCTTGCTGCATCCCCCCCTTCACTTGAAGCAAAATCTTGACTCTGTCCAGCGGGGCCGTCAACGTCTTGGCCATACCACCCGCCAGCGCCCCGGCCAGGAACAGCACCAGCCCCTTGGGAGCCAACGCCACCAGCGCCACCGGCCGCCGCACCAGCAGCTTGGCTGGGGACACACCGCATTCTCCTCCTCGTTGCTCAGCAATCTCAAACACGGCTTGGCTCCCAAAGCTGACTCCACCAGACTTGGGCGTTCTGCGGTCGTGGACTGGTAGCCTCAGGGAGCAACTCATAAACGCCCCACTGGTTGAGGGCAGGTACGAGGTGTCTCTAGGACCCATGGTCTTATTAGCTGCCAGGCCTGCCAAGACAATTGCTCTACCAGGCCTGTTCCGTCACGAGTACAGAGACTTTCGAGGGGTAACTAAGGGCAGCACATTCCGTATGTCGCTCGCCCAAAAACTGCGGGTGGGCGCGCTGTAGTAGCAGGTTGCTATTGGCATATGTTAGACCACAGCGTGGGCGAGCTTTGCAACTTTGCCTTTGCTGGCGGCGTAGGAATTGGCAGCAGTATAAGGTGGCACCTTGCCATACACACACCAAAGTGCGTGGAGCAAACACGCGGCGGCCTGCGTCTCCAGTGCCCTCTCATAGCCACGTGAACACACAAACCCTACCGTAGGGTCGCAGTCTGATCACAAAACCCTAGGGTTCCATGGACGTCCAACCAAGCCCAAGCACCGAGGTCTACCGCCCATTTCAGCAGCTACAAGCCAGACTGATCTTTAATACAGCAATTCTCCCGCTGCCAAGGTATCTTTCCTATATAGGCGCACACGATAGGAAAGGGTTTAAGTGGGCACCGCAGGAACCTCAATTGGGCAGTCCCACACGCAGCGAAAAGCAGCTGAGGCTGGTTATACGCTTTAATACAGTCCAGGTGGTATCTGAGACTGGTGTGCTTGAGTAGCAGCTTTCTCACCATAGTATGCAGTCACTGTTGTTTTCCCCCGCTGGAACGTTGTGCAAAGCTGAGAGCAGTGTCAGCATGGGCTTCTTAAGTGCACTATCCCCACGGGTGACGGGCGCAGGGTACGTTGAAGCACTGATTCAGGGGCGGTGCTTGCCTATTTACTGTCCAACGGGCCTGCAGCCACCTCGCTTGCCTTTGCTTGCATGCATGCATGTGCCCGGCGCCTCATTGCCATGGCTATCGTGTGTTGCTGCAGGGTGTTTGCCAGCAGGGGTGCCGTGGGTGCCAAGCGCAGCAGGGCTACCAAATTCCAGCAGGGGACCCCTGCACCACGCCCACGGCACTCCCGAACTCGTGCCCAAGGGACTGGGGATCAGGATGGGGTGGTAGGGTATACACGGCCGTATGTAGGGTATGATGAGTTCCAGGAAGTGCCAGACATGATTGGGGGTGTGCCTTGGCCGATGCCAGAAAGGCTGGGAGGGTTTGGCCTCCACCGTTACTACCCCCAGTCCTTTTTCGAGGAGCAGAGGGAGTGGGCCCAGCTGCCCAGCGAGGAGCGGGTGGCCCTGTACAGGGCAATTGGGCTGTACTCAGAGGAGTGGATTACGGGCGCGTGAGTTGCAAGGGGTGTGCGGGGCCACAGTTGCTGAATCTTGAGCAGGCCTTGGAAGGCAACTTGGTATCATATGAAAACTGTGCCCAGTGGTCGTGCAAATACCCTAATGACTAGACCCAAAAACCTAGTGCAGTGTTCACCGCCCAAACCGCCCAAATCTCAACCCCAAACCCTAAACCTTGCGCCTGTATAGACTCCTGGACAATTGGCTGTGAGATGGCTGCCTATTTGCAACATTAAAGTTTACCCCAAAAGAAAAACGTGCAACTGGTGTGCTGATGCGGCTCTTGGTGTGGAGTTCTTGACTAGTCTGGACGACCTGTGGTTTGATGTGACTGTCAGCAGTGATGCGTTGTACAGTGTGTCTTGATGAGTATTGGCTCCGTACATAGGGATGGTTTCTACAAGCAGCTTTCAGCGGAACCCAATGCTGCCAGCTACGGGGATCGCCAAGACCAACCCACCAGCACCAGCACCAGCACCAGCACCGGCCCCATGCAATGAAGACAACACCCTGTTTGAGCCTGAGCAGGTCCATGTGCTTCTGGACACAGGTGGGGCCCCATGATCGAGAAACCTGCTGTCTGCTATAGCCTTGGCTCTCGGAGAGGGTTGAGGCATGTGCTATCACGAGTATGCTTCCCCAGTCATGTTATGATAATGATATTATTATGCATGTATAACAATAATAATACGCTAACCAAAGCTGAAATGCGTCATACTGACTTATTGCGCCAATGCTGTCTGCCCACCGGATCACGTGCGCATGCGACTGAACATCTTACTGACCCCCAGCTAGTCTTCATCGTGCCCAGTTTGCACCATGGCAGTGGCATGGCGTATGATGAGCTATTCACCCCTGACTACCCTGACCCTAGCCGGTTCACTTATTGAGTTATTCTGTGTACGATGCAGGGTTCCTGGTTGCCCTGATGTTTGCCTCGGACCCTGCGCACGCCGCCTGCTGCAAGCTCAAGCTGGAGCTGGACCAGCTGGGGGTGGTGTGGCACTTGGGCGTGGGAGTGGAGGTGGCGGTGACTGCGGGCTGTGTCCCCATTGCTGGAAAGACAGGGTCGCAGTAGATCCGACATACTTACATACTTTCAAATGGTGCTTGGAACACCACGACTACCCTTCAAAGGCGGAGCGCAAGCGCGAGGTGGAGCTCATGCTTCAGCTGGGCAATCACTTTGCCGCTGCTGAGGTGGTGGTGATGGCAGAGCGCCTGGGCACACGCATTGTTGCTGGGCTGGACCTGGCCGCCTTCAGCAGCGCGGAAGAACTCCAGGGGTTTCTGCTGCTGCCCACCATGCGCGCCCAGCTTGGCGCCAGCCTGGCAGAGTTGAGGGCAGACCTGGGAGGATACATGTATGCTGTGTAGAGGGGGCTTGCTAGCATGAGATAGATTCCCTTCCCCATAGGGAGCATTTGCGTGTGCTGAGCAGCTAGTAGCTGCAGCTGATTAGGGGTTCGGGTTTAAGGTGTGTAGCAGTAGTCCTGCTACAGAATGGTTTTAAGTGGCTATGGAGATCTGTCGGGAGATGTGCTCAATGAGCATGGGATGGCACTTGGTGGGGGAGGTTTTGGATCTGAGTGTGTTGCCATTTCGGACTTCGGCAGCTGTATACCTGTTTCCAATGTCTGACACTTTGAGGACTGACTCAGGCAACCTTGGAGACCCTGGGTGTGGGTATCATGTGGTGAGGCACCAGGCTGCACAGGCCTGTTTTCCTACAGAAGATACATGTGAGCAGGATAGGTTGTAGGGTACTGCATGGTCCTGCCGTGGTCTCATTTATGTAGTATTGTAGGATAAAATTGCGCCACTCGTGCACGAGGCTTTCTGCAGCTGCTTGTGGTTATTTAGGATCTAGGATTAAACGTTGACTTTAGTTGTACTGATGGCCAATGAGTGAAGTTCCTCTAGAGTTATTTCCAGCTTTTGCTTTTAGACTAATCATTATGACATGGTGGTGCGCACCATCATTTACATGCTCGCTTCTGTCTTCTGTTGAGTAGATATGTGAGATTCAAATTGTCTGCAACAGCTGAGATCATCGGTGGCATAGAATGGCTTTTCAGTGGTGTTCCTAATGTAACACTTCATTGTAATCTGCCAGAACCAGATCGGCAACGACGATACAGCTGTACTAGTACCTGTCTGGCGGGGTGATTATAACACAGATCCTGGGCCTGCAGGTCAACGGCGTACATACAAAATATCATATGACTGCTGCCAAAGTTTTCTTCTGGGCTTGTGACTGACAACGCGCTTTCAATGCAGCTACATCATTCAAAGCCAGGTCGCGCAAACAATGGATCAGACCCATGTGTCTTTGGCTTAGAATGATATGTAATCTTTCCCAGCTTGAAGCACATGACCTCAAAACAGGTATTTTAGAATTTCTAGCCTTCTCAGTGTCAAATATTCATCCCCATAAAGCAGGGAGTTACAAGCTTGGTTGACAGTGACCACAAACCCTACAGTAGGGTCCAACTAGGGGGCCCAACTTCGGACCTTCGGAACTTCGGAAGGCAGTGCCCATGTGATCACTGAGGTCTAGCCAGAACAGAACGTGCATACAGCATTTCTCCCGCTGCCCAGTTCCCCGCAATTATCCCATAGGCGCACACAGAACGTCTACAGAAAGGGATTGAATGGGCAACTGGGGCAAAAGTTAAGGGGGTCTGCGTCTGGATAGGCTTTGATATTGCGCGTGGCTGTACAGATAGTATTTGTGGTTGGTGTGGTTGAGTAACAGCTTCCACAGCGTAGCATGCAGTCACTGCTGTTATCCACAGCTGCTACCCTTTGTAAAGCCGAGAGCAGTCCCAGCATGGGCTTCTTCACTGCACTATCTCGACGGGTGGCAGGCGCAGGGTACGTTGAGTTACTCACCGGAGGCGGTGATTGCCTAGTCTTGTTTGGTGTTTGTATTAAGAATAGTACTTTAAACTGGCCTGCAGCCACCTCGCTTGCCATTGCTCGCATGCATGCATGTGCCCGGTGCTTGTGCACTGACCTCGTGCATGAGCTCCCTATATGGCCCACTGCCCTTGCTGAAGAGGTAAGCAGGTTATACGCTTCTCAAACCCTCAGGGTCAAGAGGTGTTGACTCAACTGTACAGCGTTTCATCATTCTGAGACAGGGTAGACAGGGAACGCCAACTTGTGTGTTGCTGCAGGGTGTTTGTCAGCAGGGGTGGTGTGGGTGCCAAGCGCAGCAGTGCCACGAAGTTCCAGCAGGGAACCCCTGCACCACGCCCACGGCACTCCCAAACTCTTGCCCAAGGGACTGGGGATCAGGATGAGCCTAAGCCTGAGGAGAAACCCTTTAGGCTAGAGAATGAGGAACTGCCTGACATGATTTGGGGTGTGCCATGGCGGTGGCTGACCAGGCTGGGTGGGTTTGGCCTCCACCGTTACTACCCCCAGTCATTTTTCGATGAGCAGAGGGAGTGGGCACAGCTGCCCAGCGAGGAGCGGGTGGCTCTGTACAGGGCAATTGGGCTGTACTCAGAGGAGTGGATCGCTGGCATGTGAGTTGCAAGGGGTGTGCGGGGGCACAGTTGCTGATCCTTGAGCAGGCTTTGGAAGGCAACTTGGTGTCATTAGGAAACTATGACTAAGTGGCCATGCATATACCCTAATGCCTAGACCCAAAAATCTAGCACAGCTTTTACCCCCCAAACCTTAACCCTAAACCTAAACCCTTGCGCCTGTATAGACTCTTGGACGATTGGCTGCCTATTTTGAAACCCTAAACCTCAAACTCAAAGGTTTGAGAAGACTAAAACAGACGTGTATGTGTTGCGTCTCTTGGCGCAGAGTCTGTGGTTTGTTGTGACTGTTGCTGCATTCCATATAAACGGATCTTGAGTCATCCGCTGGTTGCACTAATTCGCTGTAGAGTGCACCTTGAAGATTTCATTGATATTGGTTCTGTACACAGGGACAACTTCTACAAGCATATTTGTGGACAACCCAATGAGGCCAGCGTCACGCGTCGGGGACCGGGGATCGCCAGCGTTCCAGTCGGGGATCGCCAAGACCTACCACCAGCCCCCGCACCAGCACCAGCACCGGCACCATGCGACGAAGGCAGCGACCCCTTTGAGCCTGAGCAGCTCCATGTGGTGATAGACACAGGTGGGGACAGATGCTTGGGAAACCTGCTGTCTGCTGTTGCCTCAAGCTGGAGTTGGACCAGCTGGGGGTGGTGTGGCATGTGCACTGTGGAGTGCTTGTGGAGACTGAGAAGGCTTTGATCCCCCACTTCCGGAAGGAGGGGATCCCAGTAGACAAGACGATGTCCCACACTATGCGTTGGTGTTGGGAACACATCAGCTTCCCTTCTAAGGCAGAGATCAGCCGCTTGATGGAGTCGGACTCCCCTGATGGGGAGTTGGTGGTGATTGCAGAGCGTCTCGGCACACGCATTGTTGCAGGGCTGGACCTGGCTGGCTTCAGCAGTGCAGAGACTGACGCCTTCCACCAGTTTCTGCTGCTGCCCAGCATGCGCCCCCAGCTTGGCGCCAGCCTGTCGGAGCTGAAGGCAGACCTGGCAGCATACATGTATGCTGTGTAGGTGGGGGCTGCTGGCATGTGTAGAGGGGGATGAATTGCTAGCATGTGGTGGACAGGGTCCATTTGTCACGGGGTCAGATACCACATGCTCTGCAGCTAGTAGCTGTAGCAGAGTAACGTTTGCCGCAGACACATGGTACAGGCAGACTCATGTGAGAGGCTATGGAGATATGATGAGAGACCTCCCGGTGGACATGGCATGGCTCTTTGTGGGGGATGTTACAGGACTCAGCTGCCAAATGCAATATTTGGATATTGCATAATTCTAGAGGGTGTGGTTGCCATGTCGGACTTCCCCAGTGGCTGAGACATCATAGATTTTAGGGTAATGTATGTTCCTGTGACATGAATTTTAGAATTTTAGAATTTTAGAATTTTTGCAGTGGGTCACCCTTGGCAGCCATGGCGTACGAGGCTTTCTGCAGCGGCTGATGGTGGTCCAATGCAGGATTCAATGAACATACCCTTGCCTGACCTGATAAGAACCATTTGTGAAAGTGCACTGCATCAGGCAGTGCATACACATACATATCATACGATGTGCACATTGTGTGATGTCGCATGATGATTGTGCGCGCATGCTGTTTCTTGGCTTTGTTTCAGGCAATCGATAATGCTGCCATTGTGACATTTATGATGCAGCAGCTGGCGTTGTTTTCAGACGGACGAGAATTGTTTGGTGGGACGGCGCAGGGTTGATGTTTGTCGACATATGAACCTTTGTAACAATTTAATAGGTTTGATACGGTAGTTTGCGGGGTGATTATCAAACATAGCCGGCCTGCAGGTCTGCGGCGCAGTGCTAAAACTGTGCTTTTGCTGCCAAAATTCCCAGTTGGGCTTCGCCTGACATTTGCAAACACATCTTTGAGCATGTGCAGGCCTGTCTCTGGCTAGCACAGCTCCACAGTTTACCCAACGAGGCACACAGGGGATGAAAGCTTCCTGACAAAGAAGAATTATATTGTATAAAAAACAAAAAAATGGATGTATTTTGGTGCCACATGTAGTACAGCTTTGGCACAAAAACCCTGCATTAGGGTCCGGCTCGAGAAGTGCCCAGCACCCAGGAGGTACAGGCCAGAACTGAACGACTTTCACTCACTGCCCAGTTCAACCGCATTTCTACATATTCGCACATACTGCATACTTACTAAAGGTTTGAATGGGCACCGCTGGAATATCAATGCAAGTGGGCAGTCCCACAAGAAAGTGAAGAGCAGCTGGGGCTGGACAGACTTTAATACGCTTTGATACGCGCGTGTCTGTACCGGTGTACTTGGTGTATTTGTGTGGTTGCTCAAAAGGGGAGCTTTCGCAGCGTAGCTACGACTTCCCTGTTGTTTTCCCCCGCTGCTACCGTTTGCAAATCTGCGAGCAGTGCCAGGATGGGCTTCCTCACTGCACTGTCTCCACTGGTGGCAGGCGCAGGGTACGCTGCAGCACTCACTATAGGCGGCGTTTGCCTATGCTTGGTTGGAGTTTATATTAGAATATATACTGCCCTAACGGCCTGCAGCCACCTCGCATGCCATTGCTCGCATGCATGCATGTGCCCGCTCGGGCCCAGGAGCTGCATGCATATATTGCACACTGCCCTGCCGGAGTGGTAAACAGGTTACGGTCTTCTCAAGCAATTTATATGAGGAGAGATACATCACTATGTGTCAAGGAGCGCCAACTTCGCGCCAACCTCCACGGCTGTCGTGTGTTGCTGCAGGGTGTTTGCCTGCAGGGGTGTTGTAGGTGCCAAGCGCAGCAGTGCCACCTTGCAAGTTCAGCAGTTAACCCCTGCACCACGCCCACGAAATGTTGCCCAAGCGACTGGGGATCAGAATGGGACAGGGGTGATAGGGTATGATGAATACCAAGAAGTGCCTGACATGATTGGGGGTGTGCCATGGAAATGGCCAAGAAGGTTGGGTGGGGTTGGGCTCCACCACTACTACCCCCAGTCCTTTTTCGATGAGCAGAGGGAGTGGGCACAGCTGCCCAGCGAGGAGCGGGTGGCCCTGTACAGGGCCATTGGGCTGTACTCAGAGGAGTGGATTGCGGGCATGTGAGTTGCAAGGGGTGTGCGCGGGCACAGTTGCTAAACACAGACCTTGAACAGGCTTTCCTCTAAGGCAACATGATATCATATGAAAACTGTGATCAAGTGGCCGTGCAAATGCCCTAATGCCTAGACTCAAAACCTAGAGCAACGTTTACCCCAAAACCCCTAAACCCTTGCGCCTCCTGTGAATACTCCTGGACAATTGGCTGCCTATTTGAAAGCCCGAACCCCATAAGAAACACTAAACCACACAATGCCTCGTAATGTGAAGTCTGTGGTTTACTGTGACTTTGCTGCGCCCCATATGAATCATGAGTATCATGAGTCATCACTTGCAGTCATCGGAGCTGCAGTCAACCGTTGTAGCGTATGTCTTAAAGAGTACTGGCTCCGTACTGTACACAGGGATGAGTTATACAATAACTTTTTTGCGGATAACAATGTTGCCAGCTTCGAGGAGCGCCAAGTCCTACCACCCGCACCGGCCCCATGCAGCGAAGGCAGCGACCCCTTTAATCCTGCGCAGCTCCATGTGGTGGTGGACACAGGTGGGGGCACATGATCGAGAAATCTGGTGTCTGCTGCTTGGCTCTCATGCATGTGCTATGATGGGCATGCTACCTCAGTCACAGTTATCATGTATGATAATGATACTCATAATGTTGAATCACAAGCTATCTAAGGCTCAAAAGTCCAAATGCATCATATTTACTGTCCGGGCGTATGCCCACAGGGGGCATGTGACATCATCCCAGTACTGGACCCCTGCCAGTTTCATCGTGCCCAGGTTGCAGCATTGCATATCATTAGGGTTTTACCTCTTGAGCCTGGCCTGTGTACATATTCACTCCCTTCTCTCCGCAACGCAGGGTTCCTGGTTGCCCTTATCTTTGCATCAGACCCTGCGCACGCCGCCTGCTGCAAGCTGAAGCTGGAGTTGGACAAGCTGGGGGTGGTGTGGCACTCGTCCTCGGGATTGCTTATGGAAACTGATAAGGCCCTGAAAAACCTGGCACTGCCTTGTAAGCTTCCTTGTCAGGGAGTGACAATCCTTTGAAAGAGAAGGATTGAAATGAATCAAAATAATTAAAATTGTACAATGCTGACACCATACTCGTAATTGTGTATTGCTACACCCAAGCAAAAACATACCATAGCACAAGAATTGCAGCATACACAAAATTTTGCACTCCTACAGCTTGAAGCCATGGCTAGCCTCTAATGCCATCTGCAGAAAGTGGTCACGTGTCGGTCTTGGCTTTCTTCACCCCCATCATGGTTTTCAGCATCTCGTAGGTCACGAAGCGTATGCTGTTCTGCGGGACCACCTTGAGGCTGTTGGCGGCCCACCCCCGGTAGAAGCCTCGCATGCCCTCCTGCGCGGCAGGCAGGTGCCAGCTTTACATAGACCACGTGTATGCATTGGGTATTGCTGGTAGGCATGGTCATGGACATAGTGGACGGGAGGGCAGCAGTGCCCTGCTGCGGAGTAGGTAGGTGCCAGCTTTAGGTGTGCCATGCAGGAAGCTGCATGCAGGCATGGTGGGGACCGTGCTGGATGAGAGCGCTGCAGTGCCCAGGGCATTGACTGGGGGTTTATGGAAAAGGAGTGCTTAGGCAATAAAAGGGGGGGGGAGATGGGACTAAACGCATAGTTTCTTCATTGTATCTGGGCCGCAACCCACCTTCCGCCATATCGTCCTGAATGCATCCAGCTGGCTTGTGTACACCTGGCCCTTCATCTGCATGCGTCGCCTGATGGTGTCAAGCGGGTAGCAGCTGGTGGCAGCCACGGTGCCCGAGAAAGCCCCAATCAACAGGTTGGTGACAGCACTCTGCTCCCTGCAATGCCACCCAAGAAACCATCCGTGACCATTCACATATGGCACCTACTGATTTGATTTGTACCATGCATGGTTGCACGCGTATCTGCTGCCGAGCCTCCCTAGCAAAAATTTGCATTATTAAGTGCATGGTTGTCTGTCACGGTGCCCGAGAAACCCCCGATCAGCAGGTTGGTGACGGCACTCTGCTCCCTGCAACGCCACCCATGGAGCCACCCTTGGCAACCACGCACTCATACACATGGTAGTTTGCACGATGAAGACATTGGATGCTTGTCTGCAGTCATTATCACGCGCCTGTAGTGCAGATTTGCATTTTCTAAGCATAGTTGTCAAGTCAGCATGTGGGAAGGACCTCCCAGCCACACACACCTGAGCCATGTCAAGGGCAATGCCTGCCCAGCGGTGTCTCATTATTGAAAATGATTGCTTTTTTAGGGTGTAGGGTTTCGGGTGTAGGGTCTAGGGTGTAGGGTCTAGGGTGCACGCGCACCGTTGCACCCCCCCTTGGCTGTAGTACCACTTCTTTGTGAGGTCATAGGACGCAAAGTTGAACGCGGCGTAGGGCGCAATGCCCGCTAGGGTTGGGACCAAACCCTTGTAGAACGCCACCAGCCCTTCCGTCCGCGCCACAGTGATGAAGGCGTGGGTCATACCTGGGCAGCCAGCGGATGTGTGCTGATGAGCCATGGCGACGTAACCAGGCCAGTGTCATGACTCCAGATGGGCATGGTATCATGACGGTGTCATGACATCATGATGCCATGCCAATAACGTGTCATGACGATGCGTCCCACAGGCCAGTGGATGAGTGTTGGTGAGCCATGGCGATGTGACCAGGTGGTGACCACGTTGTACCTTAGCCCTAAACCCTAAACCCCCCAGGAGGGGTCTTTGTGGTGCAAGAGCAGGACGGCATGACGGCTGTGCATCTACCTGTGTATCCGCTGTTTGGCAGCGCCAGGCGCAACCGCACGGTGTCCAGGGGGTGCGTCAGGGCAGTGGCTGTCATGCCGGCACAGGCGCCGGCAAGGAGCCGCCGCACCATCGTCAGCTCACCATTCTGTGCAATGAAAGCATTCGATCAGCAGGCAGGCTGCATCTAGCCGTCAACTTTTGTATGCGTTCCAGGACCACAACCGGATGACCAGTCAACCTCCACCAGCTTGCGCCAAACAACTCTGTCCTGGCAATGCTAATGCCATTTGTGAATGAGATGTCTACGCAATGCTGTCCTTCCAGGCATTGCATTGGACTGGGCACAGGCAGATGGCAGATGTGCATGCGATACTGACCTCGTTGGCTACATGGCGCTTGTACAGATCGTTCGACATCAGCTGTGCAGCCGAGTAGGGAAATATCCGCACGATGTTTGTTCCATTCCCCTTCCAAAAGGCCGCAACCCCCTCTTCCCTGCGCAGAAAAAATAAGTGGGCATTGGCTGGTGCAAAGAGACACCAAGTCCCAAGCGTGTTTGGCTTTGTAAGAGCGCTATGCAGGGACTACACCCTCTACACAGGCGTGCAGAATGGCATACAAGGTGGGGCGAGTGGGTGCAGTAGGGGGGTTAGGCAAGCAAACCTGTGTGTACCTGTAGATCTTGGCGGCTGCTTGCCACACCCCAGTGTATGCTGTTGCGCTTGCGTTGGAAGACGCTATGCCCTGCTGGCAACTGTTTGTCAATGGAGCGCCCTTTGTGGCTGCAAGGAACCAGCAGGTAAAGGGCAAACACAACCCACCTGGACCTGGAATAGGAGCTTGATCCTGTCGAGAGGTGCAGTGGCTGTCCTAGCTGTGGCGCCTGCTGCTCCTCCAGCCACAAACATACTGCATGACAGAATAACAGAATAAACCATGGGGTGTTCGCTGCAACTATTGCTTGCCATAGGCCACTCATATTCCACAGATTGCAAGGCAGTGCCTGTTCAGCCCCAGGGAACACCAGGAATGGGATACCAGCGTGCATGCGATCAGGGCGTGATTTGAGCAAGCACCTTGACTTTTCGATGGTTCTCCTGATCGTGGCCAATGCCGAAGACTCTGCTGCTGACTCGCGCGGTAATGGTGTGAAGGATACACAGCCCCTGCTGTGACCCTCCATGCCAGCCCACTTGATAGGCACCCCACTGGCCGTGCTGGTTGTATGGCAGACCTCAGACGAACATGTCCCCGTTTGGGATGTCGTGCGATCCGTCAGCAGCCGTCTAAGAACTCAACTTTTGAACTGCATGCATGCATCTGACCGAAATGCAATCTGACTCTTCGAACAGCTCGGAAAAACGCCAAGAGGACAACCCTCAACTTGAAAACAAAAAAATCAGAGTAATATCCGCATTAATTTGACATACAACAGCGCTGCGACTGGTTAAGGTGCCACAGTGGACATGGGCGAATAACTGACCTTTGGCGTGAGTGTCAGAGTATTTATAAGTTGATGTGGGACAGCACAGTCGTTCAAATGGGCATATTCAGTAAGCCTCCTGCATTACTCCTTCACACCACCCATATTTTGTTGTGCCCTGGGCAAATTATTGAACCCGTACGACTGGTCGCATCCCAATGCCATGAACGGACATGCCAATGGGCATGCTTTTGTTCCTGGCCACGACAACAGGCGCGGTTAACGGCTTGACGGTTGTTGCAAGAAACAATAAGATACAGTGTCGTCAGGCTGCGCACTGCCGGAGCTAGAGGACCGGCTTCTATGACAGACCATATGCATGCATTGCCGCACTGAGCAGTGACCATGCAGAAACTCCAGGCGAAGTTTGCAACGGCCCTGACCCTCGGTGGCATCCGCAAAAAGTCCAGGAATTTGGGTGATGGCAGCGACCCGAATGCCCTCAGCCCCAGGAGCCTGGCAGCTGAGAGGAAAACCAGGGAAGAGATACTGAACTCGTTGCCCCCTGACTACTTTGAAGGAGAGTTCGATGCAGCCCTGTACGAGCTCAAGCAGCTGCCACCCACATTTAAAGACTCGCACATAGAAGAAACCACAGAAGACAGGACAGCGGTTCTGGAAGTAAGACCACTGCTCAGTTCAGCAATTAACGCTCAGGTCCCCTCAGGACTGCCTTCTGAAGCTTATTGTCATGGGGCTTGTTTTGCAACCATTGCTGCAGGTGGTCAGTGAGCTGCTCTCAGCCCACGTGCTGCAGAACTATGACAAGTTTGTGGATGGCATCAACGAGGTGGGCGACATCGAAAACACTCTCAAGGGCGCTGTGGCACAGACCAGGGAGTCGAGGAAAGACCTGGCCTATGCCATAGAGGAGGTGTCCTGCAACATCCGCATTGCACAGCAGACCAAGAGGAAGCAGGCCCTTGTCCAGCTCCTTGAAGTGCTCCTGAAGCTCCAACAAGCAGACAACCTCCGGGCTGCACTGAGGTATGGACACAGCCTTTCATGCTGTGCACAACCAACCCCTTACCCCGGCGTTGGCTAATGGCACTGCCGCGCCGGCCATCCTGGGCGGACAGTGCGCTGGTGTCCTGCCCATATGCCCCCTCAATTCACGCGCTTTGCCATTGCCTTTCCTTCTCCTTCTGCTGCTGTGCAATACTTGACCCAGCGGCCCAGCTACAGGTCGAGGTCTCACACACTGCACCATTCTGCTCCAGGGAAGCCCAGGAGGCTGGTGATTATGCGGAAGCCTTCTGGCTGTGCACCCAGACCTGCAAGCTCATGGAGGACCTCACCATGTTCAAGGTAAGGGGGCTGCGCAGAGGAGGGTGTAGGGTTTTCATCTTGATTGGAAACCCTACATGGATTGGGGGACGATTCTCAGTGCATTGAGTGCTTCAAGGTGAACAGCCTACATAGCTATTGGATTTTCACAGCAACTTCACCCATTACAACTTGCTACGCTGACAACAAATTGCGGGTACGATTCATCAGGGCCTCGCTTGCAGGTTGCAGAAGCAATGACCGCGACCATCAACAAGCTGTATGAAGAAACGTTGCAGCATCTGGAGATGGCGCTCACTGCAGTCTGCCACGACTTCCAGCCCCAGACGTACAGCAAGGTGGGTGAACAACCCTTAGCATTGGCCCTTAAACCCTAGACAGCAAGATGGGTGGACAACCCAGTTGAAACCTATTAAACCCTCTTGCATGGTGGTGCTCGGGAGCATCTCTGCTACCTGCAAATGCTTCCATGTTGCTGGCCAATGTGCCATGCATGTTGAAAGTTCACAGTGGCAGCAAGCAAGAGCGCCAATGCTTCAGTCTGCTGAAGCCATGGTCGTAATTTAAATTTTGGAAATTTAAATGTCTGAAGCAAATGTCTGAAATTATAACATGTTCTTTTTTAGCAAATGTCTGAAATTATAACATGTTCTTTTTTTGCAGGTGCTGGAGGGGTACATGTGAGGTCTCAAACTTCTTGTAAAACTTCCTATAAAAGTCCAATTTATAAATAATGTAATAATTATTTACAAACATTTGCAGGTGCTTGAGGGGTACATGTTCCTTGGCAGCGTGGGCCAGCTGGGCGAGGAGGTCAAGACCTGCTTCACCAACGTGATCAACACAGCGGTGCTGCGCGTGGTGCGGGGCATCGTGCTGGCCCGCAGCGGCTTTGCTGAGCGTGCAGAGCAGCTGAGCACACTGCAGGAGATTGTCAAATGCCTGGCTTCCGACCTTTTCCGGACATGCTTGGCGAGGGTAGGTGCTGATCGCCGCTGCATTGCTTGCTAAGATCATACTTCAGTCTGTTACAACAGCTGTGGACATTGGTTAGTTGTTTGGTACATGCAAAGTAGCGATGCAGCCAGGGTAGCAGCATTGCATGCAGCGGCTTTGCAGAGCGTGCAGAGCAGCTGAGCACCCTGCAAGAGATCATGAAGTGCCTGGCCTCTGACCTGTTCCGCTTGCTTGGTGAGGATAGGTGCTGATCGCCCTCACCCACAGGTCAGTCCTTTAAATCGCCTGCTCCCTATTTTACGCCATGCTCTTTGCTTATGTAGGTTCTTATGGTGATTTTTGACATCCTTGTCTCCCACCACACCATGGTCAAGTGGCACGAGGCCTGCTTGGAGCAGCACATGGTGGAAGTGCAGCGCCTGGAGGCTCGCTTGAAGCCGCTAGCAGGTGCAAAGCTGTTGAGCTCATACAAGGGTTAAGGGTGTAGTCAGGGTTTGGACCCGCTTGAAACAGCTACCAGGTGCAAAGCTGTCCCACGTGCTCTGCATATTGTGTGGTATTGCAAGGCTTTACAAAAACTTTAGCTTCAAGCGAGTAAACCCTTGCAATAACTTGCCATTCCCAGCAAGCAAGTGCAATGGCTATCCCCCTTGTACTCCCTCAGGTTCATCAGATGGTCTGTCCTCACCATTCGCTGAAGCTTCAGCATATGGGCATGCGGATGGGGAGGCACAAAATCATCTGCCTGCACAATCCAGCGAAGCACAGGTAAAAACGCAATTTCAGGCGCAAAGCCACAATAGCCTTGCAGTGCCATGTCTTGCTTGATAAGTACCATGCGCTTGATCACAGCCTTGTCTGTCAGAGACATGCAAATTCCGCTGACAACGCCGGTGCTCCATTGCGTACAGGCAGTGGAGTCAAAGCTGCGTGAGGAGCTGGAATGGGGGGAATCTCTAAACCCCAAGTGCAGGGAGACCCTAAACCCTAATCCATTGCCATTTGTGTACAGGCAGCAGAGTCGAAGCTGCGGGAGGAGCTGGAATGGGGGGAGGTGCTGCGCACAGTGCATGCAGGGCTCATTGGCGGGCGGAAGCTGCTGTGGGATGAAGCGGCCAGAAAGATTGGCATACTGCTCTCGTCGCCAGCGGCATTTGAAGGGGAGCATTTCCTTCAGGTGCGAGAAGCCTGTAAAACTACTGGCGCTGGTGTTATTATCGGTGATAAAAAGCAAAGGGGGTCGGGGTCCCTTCTCTGAGTGTGCTTAATGTGTATAATACAATATCTAGAGGTCCATTGCACACGACATCGCAGCCTGCCTAATGCATACGAATCCTCTGTCGCATGCACAGTGAAAGGTATGCCTTTCAGGATAAAATAGCGGCTTCCCTGTGCATGCATGATCATCCATGTCAATAAATGTCCCGTGAATTAGGTGCTGGAGTGGACCTTGAAGTGATTTGATGTCTCCCCCTTGAAGTGATTTGATGTCTCCCTTGGTGCAGGTGCTGGAGTGGACCAACCGGATAGTGAGCGCTGGCGAGGCGTTCAGTGGCACAGAAGCTTCCGGGCTGCGCACCTCGTTGCAAAAGCAGAGCGGCAACTTCTTCAAGGCCTTCCACACGTCAAACATGGAGGTAGCATTGGCCAAACCCTAAACAAATTCAGTTTGGCGACCTAGCTGATAGCTGGTTTTAGACAGGCACATTTTATCGTGTGTTAGCGCAATACTGGCTGCTATTTGGCTGGCCTGCTGGAGCGCATGTGATAAGGGCACTGCAGCAGCACAGCCAGGCCAGCAAATAGGTTTTGCGGCCACCAGGTTACGCGTATAAACCAAGGATGGTAATATAAAAATTATACTATCATCATGTTACATAATGATGTGAATAAAGGGCTGGTGTATGCCGCTGAAATGAGAAGTTCTACGATTCACACAGTAGCCCATCAAAAGCATTGTATCTGCTTATATTGGATCCGGTGCCCATGCTCATGCAGGCGTTGAAGAGCATGCTGGACAAGGAGCTCTGGAAGCGGCTCCCAGCCATCCCAGGAGGCCTGCCCAGCCTGCGGGAGGCCCTGTGCAACCCCAGCTACACGGAGGCGCATGCGCCTGGGGATGGCTCGCTGGTCTCCTTCGATGCCTGGGCCGCCACAGGGAACCCATGGCGGAAAGGTAACACTTGAGATACTGGGAAATGGGCAGAAATTGCTAGATTTGGATAATGTGTTTCGGCATATGATGTTGTTGTTGAGTAAAAGGGTTGCCTGAGCTGCCTGGGAAGGGAATCCATGGCGAAAAGGTAATGTGGGGGCTCACGTCCTCAGGGCCCTTGTCGAGGACTATTAGTTGCTCTGGAAACAGTAAAATGGTGTTTCGACTATGTGCAAATCGACTCACCTGGCTCTGTTTTGAGCCCTGCCTTTAATTCCAGAAAATTCCTTCAAGTTGAAAATGCATTCTCGTTGCCGCAGGCGAGGCAAAGAAGCAAAAACGGAAGGAGAACCGCCCCCGCCTGGGCTTCTCCGGCTCTGTGTCTCTGATGGATGACGATAGGGCGTCTCGGCTCCTTGAGGTGGACGATTATGGCCTGCCCAGGAGGGTGTCCACAGAGGCAGGATCACCGGGAGGTGGGTGAGCTGCAGGCCAGCACATGACCTGCCACTGACGATCGTGTGTGGTTTTGGGTTTGAATGTCAGGGTTTGGGCCCAAAATCCTGGCCTTCAACCCATGTTACCATAGCTTGGCTAAGGAGCACTGTGCATTGCCAGTGCATGATTTGTGTCGCTGAATCTTGTAACCTTCAAACCTAACCCCTCATCTCAAACCTGGCGCAGGCAGCACGCGGCCTGCCACCGATGACTCTGAGACCTCCACCAGCGTGTACCCTATTGCTGAGGAGGACGAGCCGGATGAGGTGTATGGGGATGCAATTGACGAGGACTCCCAGCAGGTGACCGCCAGAAATAAAAAGAATTATTATCTAATGGTTTTCAAATGTTGAAGTCATGAGGGGCAGTTACTAGCCTTGTGATGAGCTGTACTGCAAGTGCCTACGCGATTCCTAAAGTATCTAATCATTACCCCAGTGTAGGGTACTGCTGTTTAGGGTTCAGTTATAGCCCAAAAGTGATTTAGCAGCATCCATCAGCTGACAACCCTAGCTTAGGTTGTTAGAACATTTAGGTAGCTGTTAGTAACAGTGGCCAGGTTGTTAGAACATTTAGGTAGCTGTTAGTAACAGTGGCCATTTCTGTTGCATCTCGGCAGGTGACCATCAGGGCTCAGCCCACCGACCTTGCGTCCACGTCAGCGCACTCTGACAGCGACTTCCCCACCATGACAAACGCGTCCTGGCGCATGGTCAAGTGGATGAAGGACTACGGGGAGCTCATGCGGTAGGTGGCAAAGTCTGTTAGGAATGCGGGGACGATGGTCAAATGTGTGCAACATGGGCCATCACATGAGCATCAAACAATTGGGGCTGGTTAAGCAAGCAGCCAAGGGACGCCACCAAAGGATCAAGGGATGAAGGACCATGGGGCTTGGCCACAGTGTACGGTGGCGCGTGCATCTGCTGATTGAGCTGTGCATGCTGCACACCCGCTGCATTTGTCTGGGACATAATGAACTGAAATTTTGAGACGAATATTTCATTTCATCAGCAAAGCTTGCTACGCTTGACTGCTGTGGTTATGAGGTTTGCAGTATGCGTTTCGCAGGGTGCTGCGCACGGCCTCCACCACTGTCTATGGCGGCGTGTGCGAGCTGTTTGAGCTGTACCTGCTGCACACCTTCTGCACCTTCAGCGGCATCAGCATCCAGGAGATCCACGCCTCGGCCACAAACCCTCACCAGGGTTTGGGCCACCGGGACGCCGTCACGCCCAGGCTGAAGACCACGCTGGAGCGGATCGTGCTGGAGAGCCTGAGCAAGTACAGGAGCATCGTGCCCCCGCCCTCCACCATTGCGGCGGTGCGGCCGGCCATGCCAGGTGAGGCTGCCTGTGGCATTGCACACACCCCCTGCCATGACTGTGTAATAAATGTGTCCTAAATGTGTGCCCTTCAGGGCCACGCAAGGCAGTAAGCCGTTGGCATTCTGTTTGTTTGTTATAAAAATTAACAAACGTTTTGCCACCTTATAAAAAGTAAAAGCACTGTGCGTGTTGCGATATGTGATCCTGCGCTGCACAATATCACGCACATTTCCATTTTTTGTGTTGTGTGGAATTTCTGTTCTTGGTATGACCTCACGTGTGTGCTCCACCAGCTGCACCAGCTCCGCTGGAGGCCTCACCAGAGAAACTGTCATCCTCATCCGCCTTCCAGCGGTTCAAGGAGAAGGCAGCAGCAGGCATGTCGATGCGATTCGCCGGCAACGCCGCGCAGTCCTTGGGCGCGGAGCACTCTGGCATGTCGTTTGAAGGGGCGGCTGGCAACGAGCCGACTGTCATCTCAAATGCAGGTGGGGACCTGGCAATGCTGTGCATTGTCACTGCTAGGGTTGCTCTAGGGTCGATAAGCATGATTTGACAGTCTGATGCTGCGGCTGGTGCTGTAGGATTGGTCCTGTGCTGAGGATTCAGGTGCAGTCTTCAATGCATGGGGACAGTGAACACAGCTGTCGGTGTATTGCTCTGCAAACAAGCCGTGGGTGGCATGCTGCACATCTGCAACGCTCCTTCACATTGCGCGTTCTTGGCACATGGGTCGCATGGATCAGCATTGCACCCTGATCATCACTGATTTTGCTGGTGCACGTGCAGGCAACCTGTTTGGGCTCCAGGAGCGCGCGGTGGCTGTTGAGTCGCTGTCAGCGGTGGCCAACGAGCTGAAGAAGGCGCGGGGGGCGCTGCAGGCACTGCTGCCCACAGCTGAGTATGCGGCGCTGGACAGCTTCTACCAGAGGACTGTGGGCGCAACAGGTGAGTGTCCATTTCTCAGGGGGGGGAGTTGCCAATCAAAACTCCATGTTTGCTCACGTCTGTGTCTTTGGATTGACATTTAATTTTGGTAAATTTCCCAAAAAGTTGCAACATGCTTTATATGTAGGTATATCGATTTCGTGTCCCTTCGCGCCACCAAGAGCTGCCTGATTGTCCCTCCTACTGTGTCACACGGTGGTCCCCTCACTGAAGCACGCTGGGAGGTTACATTACATTATACCCCCACCCCCCATTTCATGCCCATCAAAAGTCCTGCCCCCCCTGCAGTGGACATGCGGGAGTCCATCCTGCGCACGGGTGCGCGCCTCAACCTGCCCCTGCGCTGGGTGCCTGAGCGCATCGCGGCGCAGAGCTACGTGCTGGCCGAGCCTCCCTTCAAGCACCAGCCGTGGGTTGACGAGCTGCTGGCCAATGTGGATGTGTTCAAGCACAGGCTGGCGCAGGTGGCCAACCTGGGGCAGGACAGTATACAGCAGGTGGGCGTGGCAGGGCTGGAATCTGCACATTATGGCAGTGCCAAACAATTTTGCAATGCTAGATGTTAATGAAAGACCCAGTTGACATGATATTGGCCTCTTAAAGGGGTCTTTTAATATGGTAATGATATAATTTTGGTATGGGGTTGGTTTTGTTTTAGTATAGTGGTGCCAAATGGGTTTGTTTCGGTATAAGGGTGCAGTTAGGGCCTATACTAATATAGGACCACCTTGAATGGGTCAGTTTTGGTATAGTGCCACAAACATGGCCAAATATGGTATGTGGTTTCAGAACCCTAATTTTAGGGCATGGCCAACTCAACATAAACCCTTTAGAATATTTCCCTTGCAGGTTTAGGGTTATTTAGTGTGCCCTGCAGGGTATAATAGTGATTTCTTCCTGGCAGGTAGACCCTTCAAGGGTTTGGCCTGCGGGAATAGGGTTATGTAGAGTGCCCTGCAGGGTTTAACAGTATGTTCCCTGAAATATATACCCTTGTCGGGTTGTCCATTTGGTTAGGGTTTATTTCACTCCTGTGCGGGGTGTAGGTTTAGTTAACCCTTGTCGGGTTTTCAGGCTTATACAAAGAATGGTGATATATATACCAAACTGTCCTTTGCTGCAGTGCTTATACGAAAACAAACCCATTTCGGGGGCTTATACCAAAATAAACCCATTCAAGACCCTTATACCAAAACAAATCCATCCCCATACTAAAAAAAACCGTGACCCTTGATATCAAGCCACGTGCACATAAAGCAGCTCAGCTCAGCTGCCCCCTTAACTTCCTCGTAATTGCTGTGGGTTATAGCTGTCTGGCAAGCCGTGCACATAAAACCCCAAACAAAACCCTAACGCAAACCCTAATCGGTGCTGTGTGCTCCAGCTGTGGGACCACTCCTGCACCTACGTGGCTGAGCTCATCCTGGACGGCATCTCGCGGGTCAAGAAGTGCACGCTGGAGGGGCGGGCGGGCATGTCTGTTGACCTGCAGGCGGTGTCACATGGGCTGGCCAGGCTGGCGCCCAAGGAGACGCACATCAACATGCGGCTGGTGGACACGTACATCAAGGTGGGGTGGCCATGCATTTCGAGGTTCTGAGGTACAGCTGTTGTTTTGGTACTAAAGACGAATGCGCGGTATTATGAAATGGGCAACTTTTATAGAATGCAGAAACGTTACTGGAACCTCTGATCGGTTCGTCAACAACGAGATGTACCAAATGCAATTATCTGCTAATCTCAAATGCTCGACATCGTTGCCCCCATTGGCTTTGGGGCGCAGCATGCATTGCGCCATCACTAGGTTTCCGGCTGATAATTGTCGGAAGGTGGTGAACAGCTTGAGCATTTGCCCCCTGTGTAATAGCCCCGGCTTTGCTAGTGGAGTGTTTTATAGCATACCTTTTGCCCTGCAGGGTTTCTACATCCCACCTCTGGAGTTCAGCCATTGGGCGCAGACGCACCCAGAATACACGCACGACCAGGTTATGGCGCTCATTGGGTGCATCGCAGAGTCGAGCGGCATGAAGCGAAAGGATAAGAACATCCTGCTGCAGCAGATTGAGGAGAACCTGAAAGCGTTGAATGTCAACTTCATGGCTGGGTGACACAGATTCAATGTCTAATCCTGCGCACCTACAGCTTGCACACCACTGATAGTGCTGAAATATGCAATCCTTTTGAGTCCAGTACAGTACCATCCAGTGGCTGTTTTCCAGGAACAGGGTTTGCCAGGTCTTGCCCAGGCATCACTGAATGATCAGCTGCATGCTGGAAGGCACAGCGACAATAGTTTATTGATGCTGCGTTTACTTGCTCTTTATAAGTCTCACCCTATGGCAGCAACACAATGTCCTTATTGTTTGCACTGTTTTTTTATATTCCCTGCTAAAACCACAGCAGCAATATTTTGTTTCACTGCCAGGAACACAAGCACTGCAGAGCAACAAGGAGACTCAGCAATTACAGTGTACAACTGGCACCTTGACTTGGTTGACCCGTGCGCAGCAGTTACATTGTATTCAATTCCTGTTGGGAATTCACTACTTTAGCAACGTCCCTTTGTAACATATGACCCCAAATACCCATCATGAGTGCGCATGAACCAGATGAGGGCAGATGCCATCTTGATTCATAAAAATTGGCAACTGGCATGGCAGCTTTGTATTGCAAAGACACGCAAACCTGGTCAAGAAGTCAAAAGTAAATTGCAACCCTAATCTGTGTTGTGTTGACCGGCACAAGCCCGCACTCCAACTGGAGTGGGCACTGTCAGATGCGCAATCCAAAACGCTTCCCATTCAACAGCAATGTAAAGTCATAACAGTGCCAGGCACGTATCTGCCACCCTTCAGTTGTCAGAATGAAATAGAGAGGCTGAGACAAGTAGCAAAATCCAACAGCACAAGCACACTGGTTCTGCAATGGGGTGGTAAAACTTCTACTGCATGTCCCACATTCCAACCAGATGCCGTTGTACTCAAATACAACCACTGTTTGCTGCTTTGTTGAGCCAAAAACTTCGTTTTCCCATCCCATCATCTTCGCAGCACACCCGCTTTTAGTGCCTTCTCAACCTCTGCTTGCAGCTCAACTCGTGGAGGGGTCTTGGATGACTATCAGCTGATACTCGCGCTGCTTCTCAAACTCGGGGGCAATTATGATCTCGTGCTTTGCTGATCGTATCCTCATGGCCTGCAGCTCTTCGTCAGGCTCCAGTTGCTTCACCATTCTCCTGGCTTGTGCGGTGAACCTGGACGCCAGCGCAGCATACTGCACTGTGAGGGCATTGTCCAGCGTGGTACGAATAGGGATGCCGTCGCCCGTGATGATGATGGTCCCTAAGATACCCTTGTGCGAACTGATGCGCTTTAGCGTCTCCTCTACAGGCACTGTCTCTGCCATTTTCCCTCGCGGTTTGAAAACGTGGGTTTGAGGGTTGTGGGCGATAGTGTGTGACGATTGAGTTCAACAATCAGATGCTCCTGTGCAGTGAACATAGCTGACGTATCAAAGGAAGCTTTATTATCCTCGACTCTCAACACAACTTGGAACGTGTAGTGAGTGTACACTGCAGAACCCACAAAACTCAGTTACGATGCAGTGTAGGGTGAGCCAGAAACCCTAACCAGTAAACCCTAGGCTGGCCACCTGGGGTGAAACAGGGCCCAACTAGACGCTTGGAGGATCTAGTCCATGAAATAGCGGCTGAGACACCAACTGTAAAAAAGCAGATGACGAGCTTCGGTAGTACCTAACGATACTCATCGCTGTACATGGCTTTGTAGATTTCCCGCATCTCCTGCGGGGACGCCCCCAGAAACCACTTCAACCCGATGTAGAAGAACACAAATGTGGCCTTCAGGTTCCCCAGGGACTCAATGCGCCTGCCACTCGTCACGTTGTGGGGGCTCCACACAAACGCTATCCGGCCTTTTGCCCTTTCCATCCCCGGGGTTGCCTGCAGCCCCTGGCGATGCATCTTGAAGCACAGATCCACGTCCTCCATGATTGGGAGGTCGTCCTGGTACCCACCAACCTCCAGGAAATGCGCCCTCCGGCAGAAAAGGGTCTGGTCACCAAACAGGCATCGGCCTCCCCTGCAAGATGTGGCAAAACCCCGCTCATTTAATTGCGCCTCTTGTAGGTCACTCTTTGAGTCAGTGGCGTGATAGAAGGGACCCACGTTGTTCCCGAGGGAGACAAGTCAGGGGTATTGTTCCTGATATGGAAAAGTATTTATCAGCACGTCACAATAGAAAATTGAGAGGCCAGCATGCGCTTGCCACACACAAGATCCCTGCTATCATTGTCCACACACATGGGTGCCAACTACGGCAAATAACCAAATATTCAAACTGCAAAGGCCTTCACCAGAGTGATCCATGACGTGCGCTGTGCAAAACCCACCTCAGCAGAACCAGCGGCTGCAGCAGCAGCGGCAGATAGTAGGTCTTTACAAAATGGTGCACCGTCATGCCCCACAGGGTTTTGCCGGGCACCTTGATGACCGTCAGGAACCCTCCCAGCACAGTCCTAGGGTCCATCAGGCGGTGGCCAATGACTGACACCACTGACGTGGGTGGGCGGGTGTCGGCGTGCACAAAGCACAGGTAGTCACCTGCACGGTGACAGACAGAGACACATGGCTTAAGTTGCATGCGACGCGGGGCACGTAATCAGGACTTGCAGGCCCATTTAATACCCACGATGTTTGCACAGTGCATGCAAAAGTTGCCGATAATCACCCGATGAGATTTTTGCAGTTATTAACTTTGCATGTCCTCTTGCTCCTTTTGCTGTCAACCAGTGGGAAATGTTTGAAACACACCTGTTGCAATGCTGGCACCCTTGTTCATCTGCCTTGCCCTCCCCTTCCCTGATTTCACCACCTTGGCCCCAGCTGACTTGGCAGCTGCGACAGTCCTGCGCGTATTAGACATGGAATTAATGCTCTTAGCATATTGCTTACAAAGGGGTGTCATTCATTAGTAGGACGTGAGGAAACTCTGCATACTTTATGTTCATGATCACATCATCGTAGCACAGCAAAAATACTGATCTCAGTGACAGTAAACTCAGTGATATTTCCTCATGCACCATACGCTGTTGCCCATGCCCATGTCTCATTCAAATAAAAGTCAATATGCTGAGTATAAATTACACTCTGCATGCACACTCCCAGCCGTACTTGTCAGTACTCCCCCCATCCACCACAATGACCTCTTGCGGTGGAGGATCCAGCTGCTTCAAGTAGCGCACTGTATCAGCGATGCCCCTCTCCTCATTTAGTGCCTGGAACATACAAACAGATGGTTATATACACCGTCAAGATTGAATACGTATACAGCCATGGTTTAGCTACATCCAAAATGAACTCAACAACCCTTGCTGCTGCCGTATCACGCCATGCTCAGGCATGTGCTCGCGAGGTACCTTATATACAGTGAAAACAAGGACGGTACACAGCAGGGCTTGCTACAGACAGTCACGGACAGTTAAAGATGATCAGCTCCAGAAGTTTTGACACAGCCCCTGTGTTGTGAAGCACGGCACGCAGCAAACCCTCACATGCACAATGATTGACATGGCCCTTGGGCATGTGGTGCATGCACTCAGCCACTCACAGGTACGATGATTGACACGCTCCGCGTGGTGGTGGGCAATGCCTGCGCTCCATTCCCAAAGGTCCAGCCCACCGCCACGCACGATAGGCATGCCCACACCTGCACAGGAACTTGAAGTGCTCAAAATCGTTTAGGTATGCCAAAGGCACAGTTGGACGGCGCAGCCAGGGATGGCATCAAGATCTTATGACAACCCATGATAGCTTCTCAGCGTGTACAGTCAACAGGTTTAGGGTTTAGGGTTTAGGGTCTTCAATGACAGCACAATTGGGTGTGTGCAAGAAGGCCAGCATTTTGGCGGAAACCGCAAAGCCTGTGCCAAGCCTATGCATTTATTGGCAGGATTTGCATGCACACACTGACCCCAAAATATCTCCAGTGCCGGTCATCATTGCCGCCGCTGTTGCCCCACCAGTCGCCCCATCCACCCCGCCAACCACCACCCCCCGGGCCACTTCCACCACCATCTCCAAGCACTGCCGGTGGTGATGGCTCTAGTTGACCTGTGGGTAGCATACACAGCATCTGGTCGCCTGTAATTTTTCTATCTAGTACTACCACCAACAGTGCAGGTCCTGGCAAGCACGCCACACCCAAGATCCCCACAAGCAATGAGTGAGCCCCACAGTCCGTCGCCAAACAAGAAAGTTTGCAAGTCTTCCCACGCAACAGCACACCTTGTGCATCACTCTGCGCCGGAATACAGCTATGGGGGGTGCCTTGATGGGCACCCGCTGATGGTGGGAGTGCAGGCAGGTGCCTGCTTTTGTGATAGAATGGTTGGTGGACGCCTCTTCCAACGCGGCACCGCACGTTGGGTGAACCCGCGAGTACACGGGATGTGGAGCATAAACTGAAGTTCAAACCAGCACGCCGCCTGGCTATAAGTGGGTGTGGCAAGCAAGTGGTGGGTGGTTGGCCCTGCAAGGCCAGTACAGTGGCCATGGCTAGAAGTTGGACGGCAACAGAACGTTCGCTTTGAGGTAAACCGGGGCAAGGGCGTGTAGTGAGTCAAGCACAAGCACAACTGCTGGTGGACTTCAAAGGAATGACCCTGTAGTACGTTTGGGAGCGCGCAGAGCGGAGTGTTGAGTTCCAATGTTACAGCAACCACACACCGCACTTGTGCTTAAACCACGCCCCTTCCCACTGCTTTTACTTAGGTGTGGTGGTCAGCCACTCACAAACAGAAGCCTGCGAGTGTTTGCCTGGCACTTGAGTGTAAGGGCATTGATATTCGTTTTGACATGCATGCATGCAACCCAATTGATGCATGCGATCTGGTCGCCTGCTCGTTGTCCTCGATCCTCCTCCTATTCATACAACGCCTGAAATTAAAATTCCACATAGACCGCAACTCAGTCCTTGCCCGATGTGCCAGACATAGACGAGCTATGCATGCATGCATATTGTTTGTGCGGCTGGGACTTCATGCCGCGTGCTAGCAAGTGGGTGGTACCTCTGGGTTTGAGCGCGTGATGCCCACAATCACAGGCAATCAGTATGCGTCTTATAGGCTGTTGTCAGTGGACAGCCAACCTCCCCCTCCCACCTCTTGCACCTCCACACCCAGCCACAGCCACAGCCACAGCCACAGCCACAGCCACAGCCACATGCCACACACCACTCAGCAGCAGATACAAGAGACCAGCCCAAAAGGTCAAGGGGTACATGTCATCATCAGATCGTTGTGTTGTCCTTGGTCATCGCTCAGCCAGCCCGGAGAGTGGAAACAACCTGTCGAGACATGAGTTTTCAAGGCAGGGTTCCAAGCTGAGCACCTGGGTATGCCATAGCAGACAGGCTGTGCACTGCCTGCCAGCACAATACACTGGTGGTGACGGTGGTGATGGTGGTGGCGGCGGTGGGGGGGGAGATGGGGTGGGGGGGTCAGGCAGGGGAGGAGGGGAGGAGTCTGGCGGTGACGAGGGGGCCGCTGCAGGGCCATCAGGAGCAGGAGCAGCGCTGGCATGCCTGGTACGTATCCACATATAGTGCTAGTGTCATTCTTCCTTCCTGCCTTGGGGTCAGGAGGCGCTTCCTTTAAAAATTGCAGATGGTTGTACCAAATGTGGCAGAGGAAAATAACCACCGCCATTCCACTATTCAACCCCTCAACTTACAATTACGCTTTCCTCCCCTTTTCCAGTGGGCTGCATGCACACTTGTGCCAGCCACCGAGCTAATGACCACCCACCCATGGTCCCCCACTCCCCACCCGCCCCCCGACCCCGACCCCCCCCAGCCCCCACCCGCCCCCACCCCTCGGGCCACCACCAGGCGCACCTCCATCCGCAAAACCCTGGCAGGGTCTACCATTCTCCTCACGGGAGGCACGGGGTACATCGGTCGCCTGGTCCTGGAAAACACCCTGCGATTGTGCCCAAATGTGAAATGCGTGTACCTCCTGGTGAGGCCCAAATCCGGGTTGACAGCTCAGCAGCGGGTGGATAAGATGCTGACTGGACCACTTTTTAGCCAGCTGGCGGGGGGTGCGGAGGGTAGGAGGGCCATGCGGGACAAGGTGGTGGTGCTACAAGGGGACGTGTGTGAGGAGGGGTGTGGGCTGGGAAGGGAGGCCCGGGCGGCGCTGGAGGGGGTGGATGTGGTGATCCATGCTGCGGCGTGCATCAACTTCTTTGCGGATATACGGACCTCCCTTGCTGCAAATTACGAGGTGGGTGTAGGGGAAATGCAGGGCTGGCATGTCATGGGGATGTCCCTGGGTGTCATGCTGGATGTCTCGCATGTCTCATGCATTGTGTTCTGACATGGCGGGTTGGTGGTGTGGAGGATGTGGCAGCGGCACATCCAATATGCTGTATTATTATGACTTGGTCCAGGTACTCACGCCACACCGGATGTATCGGAGATGGCTGATTGTGGCAATAAGTTATCACAAGCTTTTGTTGCAATTTGTTGCTTGGCTTCGTTGTAACAGCTGTACATGCCCATGGCATCACTTTTATAATGCATTGCTGTGCCACAGGCCAGTCAGCACATGCTCCACCTGGCCGACCACATGCCCCTCCTCAACTCTTTGTGACACATGGCGAAGGACAACCGCATGGTGCAGCAGATGTACTTCTATTTCTATCGCATCCATTTGATGCATGTAGCATCCATAAATTCAACCTACGTTTTGTGCCACATGTGGCCTGCAGGCCAGTCAGCACATGCTCCACCTGGCCGCCCACATGCCCCGCTGCAAGGCCTTTGTGCACGTGTCAACCTCCTACGTGAACGGAAACATGGCCAAGGGCAGCCGGGTGATGGAGAGGATTTACCCCCTTGTGGGGAGCGGCGGGGAGGTAGCGGCGCATGGCGCGGTGGTGGAGGAGCTGAATCGGTCCCCTGCGGCTGAGGTGGATGGCATGGTGCGTGGGGTTTTGCGAGAGCAATGGTGGTGGTGGCCCAACAGGATGGGCTTGTTGATTGTGGAGTAGAGGGTTGATCATGCACGCTAGGCAGCGGTGTAGTAGCAGTGTATCCCGTGGACCCTGGACCCTATTCTAGGGTAACGTGCTGTGCTACAGACGCTAACCTCTAGACCCTAAACCCAGCATTATGTGGCTTGCCACAGGTCCAACAAAATTATGCACCTAGTGTACACCTTTGACCTTCAATTTGGGATGGCTGCGTGTGCTGCAGGCCCTGCGCATGATGCGGCGCTGGTCCTTCCCCAACACCTACTGCTTCACCAAGCACCTGGCTGAGCAGCTGATGGCGCAGCACCACAGCAGGAGCCTGCCGGTGGCGATCGTGCGGCCATCCATCGTGGGCGCGGTGGCTGCACACCCCTTGCCGGGGTTCATCGGGAACAAGTCGGGCGCCACTGGCAAAGCCATGGCCATTGCGCTGGGTAATAAATTAATTAAAAAGGGCAAACAAATAAAACTTTCTGAGAAAATTAATAGCAGTATGCATAATGTTGTAAGCACTGTATCAAGCTGCAATGGCCATTTAGCATCTTGCAATAATAATTATCATCTGCGCAGCTTGCAGATATGATTCATAACTTTATGAACCAGTGGTACTCTGATTAATAGCTCGTTTCAGCGGGTACCACTGTCCGTGCCATGATGATCATTTTCTCATTGCACGATGCCACTGGCTTGTGACAACATGTGTGGCACACTTGATCACCAGCATCCACTGCACTGTGGTGTGCAGGCATGGCCACCTACACGTGCTTCAGCCCTGACAGCGTGGTGGACATTGTGCCGGGGGATGTGGTGAGCGCGGGTATACTAGCGGCCGCAGCGCAGCTCAAACAGGTGAGCGACAGCCACTTACAGGCCACTGAGAATGCATGGGGCAAGGAATGGTTTGTGAGTCTGGAAGGGGGGATTACACTGCCGCTGGGTAGCCTACGTTGCGTCAGCCAGTCATTGGTTGAGGATTTAATTATTCCCTGATCAGGACCACTGAACCCAATGGTCTGCAACTTGCATGGCAGTAGATTATACATCCACTGTATATGGCGGCTGCTCATGATGGAAGAATATGGGTTTGACATGGCCGTTGTACCTGCGCAGGAGGGCTATGAACATGCCAGACCAGCTTTGTATCACCTGGCAAGCTCTGGAGTGAACCCGCTGAGCACCTCACGGTTCTACCAGGCGCTCACCACATACTTCACCAGGGATCCACCAAACTTGCGGATGCGGAAGGGCCGCTACCCCTCGTTCTCGGGCGGCAACGTGGTTCAAAATGAAGCGGTCCTGGCAGTGCGCAACGCCGCCAGTGCCACCAGGATGTGTGCGACATCAGTTGGGTTGGGCCTTGCGGGGCAGCCTCGGCTGGCGCAGGTTGTCTGGAATGGGTGGAAGGTAATGTGCCCCTTCGTTGACTCAATTGAGCTTGGACCACGGATGAATGTCTATTGCACCGTGCAATTTGCTTCAAAAGCTTCAAGCTGTCAAAAGATTGATAGTAATCCATCGACCACCACAATTGCATTCATTGCGGTGGTGTTTCTGTTGGGTTGAACCAACGACCACCTCCCACCGGACCGGGTACCCCAATCACGTATCACCTTACCATTATTTTGCAGGCGTGGCAGACCTACAACGTGCCTGCGCTGGATTTTGACCTGGTGTTTGATGCGCACCAGTGCCAGCAGCTGCATGATGCGATCGAGCCGGAGGAGCATGCGCTGGGTCTGGGCTGCATTTGGCCTCCTAGCGATGCGTCCTGGGATGCCTATCTGCTGACTTACATGGCGGGTATAAAGAGGTATTGCTTGAGAGAGGAGCCAAAGGCGATGGAGGAGCTTGCGCTGCAGCCAGCCTGCCATAATTGAGAGCGTTGTTTGTGCTTGGGCAGTGGAGCAGGGGGATACAGAAATATTGCTTGAGGGAGGAGCCAAAGGCGATGTAGCAGCTGGCGCTGCAGCCAGCCTGCCAGAATTGAGAGGCCTTTTTGCTTGGGGCACTTAGGCAGGGGGAATAGCAACGAGGCAGGAGTTTGCGTAGTATTTTTTGGGGATGCTGGGCTGTATTTGTCAGGACTCAATCAACACTTACAGACAGTTTGATCCATTTATTGGATACCAATAGCGTAGTAGCTTATTGTTGAAGGGTATGAACTGCTATTTCCTAGCCAGCGGCATCGTAACTTGAATCATTGCACTTCAAAGGTGCCTTGCACAAAGGGTTCAACATACATATGATATTCTGTTAATTGGTACGATATTCAGCCTGCAGCATTGTTAGTTGAATCATTGCACAAAGGGTTCAGCATACATATGATATTGACCCCTATCTGATATAGCATCTAGAGAGGCAACAAGCTGCTCCAGTTTACGTGCTTCCCATTCATCTAGCATTGCAAACAAAACCTGGTTTGCCTCTACGTGGTCACACATGTTGATCATCGCTGCCGTTGCATTCTCACATACTTCTCTGTCAGCGCCAGTAGCAGTGCTGTGATTATGCCTAGCTATGATCAGCGATGCCCCCAATTAAGACGCAACATCAACCTGCAGCAGGGCCATTGCAGCAGGGGCACTCAGCACTGCTTTTGCAATTTAATAATTGCAGTTGGAGCATTATGATCTGTCAACAGCCTCACCACACCGCATCATGATTTTATGCTAGCATTGGTACCTATACTATTGGTACCCATAGTATTGGTGGCCGCAGTAGCAATATTCCGGAACAGGCCTGTTTAAGCATGCACAGGTCTGCGCACATACTATGAGGCTTGCTCAGGAATTGAGCCTTGAAGGAGTCCTTACCGCAATATGCGCCTCCAGGCAGAGCGCCATGGCTGCAGCTGATGCATACTTCTGCACGTCCGGCTCCTCCTGAACAAACAGGTTATGCAGCACTGGCAGGCCTTCAGCTGCATGTTTCTCCAGTATCAATGGAACCAGGCCTGCATCAATTGCCATGCACCTGCCTTGTTCCACTGACATCACATTACCAATGCACTCCATCAGGTCCAAGTGGAACGTGTCTGCTTCCCCGGTGAATGGGTTGAAAGTACACTGAAAACGGGTGCGCTTCATAAGTGTCCCAAAAAGCTGCATCATATTCCCTTCCCGCTCGTGGACATGTCCCAGTATGGCACGCACACCTTCTCGTACGGTGGAAAGCCGCTGCAAGATAAGTAAAATTTAAATATGCAGCATTTTGTGTGGGCCAAAGGACAATTTGTTACTCATTAGCATTACGCACCAAGACGCATTTCATGGCTTCCACCATAGTCAAGTGTGTGGTGTGTCCTGTATTCCCTGGCCCACTCAGCTGGTCTGTGAATTGCTGTAGTGTCTATATCTATAGCCCGCCTGGCCCCTGAACCTTGGTTGATAATTTTTCTGCAACACTGGACTGCTTTCATACGCACATTGGCATCTTGATGACTGCAGAGAGGCTGGAGAACTTCAAGTGCCCCACTTGAGGTTGTCTGTGCCTGTTCTACCTACAAAAACAGGTGATCATGTTAAGTGGCAGGACTGCGGTGCCCTGACTGTTGCCTACAGTAACAGGTGTGGGTGCCACATTGCAGGGTTGCAGAGTACCCCCACTACCCACATGCGGCTTGCAAGCGGGTCATCTTATTGAATAAATGGCAATGTACACTGAAGCAACTTGGTATTTTTGCTGACATCTGGTAATATAATCTGCTCAACCCATTTGCACTGACCTGCCCGTCTAAAATCTCTGAGAGGGCCCCCAGCCTGAAGAACAGACCCTCTGGCTCCTGCTGCTCTCTGATATGTTGCAGAGCAACGGGCACTGCAAGATAGCCATATGCCCTGGGTTACATATTCCAACCCAAAAGCTACAGGTCTCGCAGTCACCGTCCCCAGAAGGACACTTTAGTGACGGAATGTCAGCCAGGCACATGCCGTGGTTCAGAGTCAACCCGTTGAAAACGCCTAGACACGCTAGAGGTGGATTCAAGATGGGAAAAATAGTCGTGGAAAGGTTGTTTAGTGGGCTTTCTGATGCGCCCAGAAGTGGAGACGGCGTGAGAATGGTCGTCCCCTCTCGGGCACTCCTCGCTGAGCATAAGTATGTGATCGCCCCCTTGGTGCCGAAAGCATTTCATGCATTTGCAGAAACGAGCAACAAAACTGGAGCAGCGATGCCCAGTGGACCTGTTCTACGGCGTCAGGTTGCGGTTGAAGTCACTTAGCAGCAACCTTGTGTTGGGACAGGACTGCGCTGGGCAGAGTTTGAACAGCTTTCCGGGTGCCGCAGCAAATACTTGTCGAAAGCAGCAAAGCTTCCCTCAGCCAGCACCAGCACCACTTTTTGGGGATGGGCGAACCGCACCTTTGGTGTCCTGTTAGGCCACAAAAGCTGCTCGTTGGCGTGGCTCAAATAGGGTGACGCCTGGTGGCTTGCTTCTCGCGGTTTGGGAGCCCAGTTTCGCCGGAAGGAATATGGGAATATACCAAATTGGAGCTGGGCCACGGTTAATCGGCCTGTAGCAGCGTCTTAGCTCCAATGAACAGGTGTGTAACTGGTTAAACTCCTGCTGACCACGCTGTGTGCTAGCTGTGTGCTGGGTGTTTGGCTCTGGCTTAGCCCAAACGACTGGCAAAAAGCTGGTCGTTCACGTTTTTTTGTCCCTGAACACCCAGTATGCCTCCACCTACACTCAAGGTTGGTTTTCAAAACCTTGCACGTTGCTCTGTTGCATGGCTGTGTGGGTACTGCTGAATAATAGGGTTGCTTGTCCACGTGTGTGCATGTGCTCGGAATGTGAGATTATCGTTCGCCTGAACAGGTACAAAATCATCAAGCAGCTCGGGGATGGGACGTATGGCAGTGTTTGGAAGGCAACCAACCGGGACAATGGGGAGACGGTGAGTGGTGGTGGCTGCTGGGACTTGAACCCAAGTTGGAGCTGCTCACTGGCCTCCTGGTGTTTTGTTCCCAAGTTTGGGCCTGGCATGTCTGTCTATAAGCGGGCCGGTCGGCTGTGTGTTGCCCAAATTGGCAGTGATTGGTGGTATCTGCACTCCACCAAGCTCAATGTTCTTTCACGATTGCTGTTCCACTACAGGTTGCGATCAAGAAAATGAAAAGGAAGTTCTTTTCATGGGACGAGTGCATGGCCTTGCGGGAGGTCAAGTCGCTGAGGAAGCTGAACCACGCGTGTGTTGTCAAGCTAAAGGAGGTCATCAGGGAGAATGATGAGCTCTTCTTTGTCTTCGAGTACATGGTGAGGCTTCCGTTGGGTTGACTGGGAGCAGTGGGGCTTTAGGGTTTTATGGGCCAAATAGGGTTTATGGACTGAACCCTGCATCCTGCCCACCTCACCGTGTCCCTGTCTATGCCACAGGAGTGCAACCTGTACCAACTCATCAAAGACAGGGACAAGTACTTCCCGGAAGCCAAGCTCAAAGCCTGGTGCTTTCAAGTCCTCCAGGGGCTGGCGTACATGCACAAGATGGGCTACTTCCACCGTGACATGAAACCGGGTACGTTCTGCTGGGGCTGCATTTGGCAGCAGGCCGTGCTTGCGATTGTCTATTGTGCCACACTTCATTTTGTGTATTAGCAGCAGGCCGTGCTTGTGGTCATCTGTTGCGCCACCCTTCAGTCTTGTCAGGGTTTTAACCGTGGCCTTGCCTGCAGAGAACATCTTGGTGTACAAGGACGTGGTGAAGATCGCTGACTTTGGGCTGGCCAGGGAGATCAGGTCGAGGCCCCCATACACAGACTACGTGTCAACCAGGTGGTACAGGGCCCCGGAGGTGCTGCTGCGCTCCCCGCATTACAACGCCCCCGTGGACCTGTTTGCCATGGGCGCCATCATGGCAGAGCTGTACACCCTGAGGCCGTTGTTCCCTGGATCATCTGAGGTGCGACACACAGGCCTGTCATTTGGTCTGCTTTCTGGGTTTGAAATACTCAACAAGATCCCCACTGTCCATACACCTTGGAGAGGGCTGAGTACCGGCCCTCTCCAACCAGTCTCACGTGCTCATTGCCAGCAAGCACACATTGCATTGCGCAAACTGAGTAGCACGCAAACCGCCCACACCTCTGAGCCACTGCATCACAGTAGTTTGGCACGAATTAGCCCTTGCATTAATGTGTCGTCATTGGCAAATGAAGCGACTGGAAACATTTTTGCTGAAATATATGTAGCCAAGTAAAATCATTATTTGAGCTTTACAGCCAGACTAGCACCACCCAGCGTGCGCTGGCAGCCTTCATAATAAATTTTTTATTGCAACTTCATAACCTATTGACTTCACTGTTCCAGACCGACCAGATCTACAAGATGTGCGGCGTGCTGGGGACCCCTTCCGCCAGCAGCTGGCCTGCGGGCCTGAAGCTTGCGGCAGCAAACAACTTCCGCTTCCCCCAATTCCCCACTGTGCCCCTCAATAAGCTGGTCCCCAACGCTTCAGCTGATGCCATCGACCTCATGACGCAGATGTGCCACTGGGACCCTGCTCGCAGGCCAACAGCGGCACAGGCCTTGCAGCATCGGTATTTCCAGGTCAGTGCCTAAGCAGGGATCATTGATGCATGAAAGAGGTATCAATTGCATGACGCATGCCCGGTAGCAAATGTGCATGCAAGGCGTGGCGGGGAATCTGCAGGATACCTTGTGGTTGCTTGTCACACAGGTGAAGGGACACAAGCGCTTTCTGATGTGGAAGAGTGTTGACAAATTCCTTTCTCGGTGCAGGGAAGCGTTTCGCGTCCACTGACCATGCAGGCTCCGTATGAGCAGCAGCAGCTTGCCCAGGCCGCGCCTGGGGGGGCGAACGGGTACGCCTCATCAGGGCACAACGCCTACTCCAGCCCTGCGCAGCCTGCCCGGCAAACGCTGGTGCCTGCGCGCGTGGACCTGGGAGCCTTTTCTGTGGGGCCAGCAGCTGCGCACGGCAGCGGCGGGGTTGGGGGCATGCGCCGGTACGGTGGTGGGCATGATGCAGGCACTACCAGCAACACGCTGCCAGCGGCAACTGGGTTCCAGCGGCAAATACCGGGAATGCAAAGCAGTCGCATGGGTGCTTTCCCAGCTGCCAACAGCCCGCAGGAGGTCCCAGCACACCAGCAGCAGTCGTGGCAGGGCATTGCTAACCATGTCCAAGAAGGTGCGAACATGTGCACACTACCTCGTGATTGGCTTTGTCATGTTGCCATGCATGCGGCCGCATTGACCCGAGAATCGGATCTCTCAGTTGCCTCAGGGAAAGACCTTGAAAGTGTGAAAAATACACATTATTATGCAGATTGTCATATTATCAAGATTCTCAATATTGCAGGATACTTACGTTGCAAATTGCTGTGTGTACCAGGGCCAGCTAGTGCATATTACGGGGGGCAAGGGTACCAAGGGTACAGCGGGCCAGGGTACCAAGCGCCACCAGTGCAAACCGTGGCATCTCAGCTCTATCAGGCAGGGTATGGCGCCCGAGCTGGTCGGTACCACCCGCACATGCCACCGCATGCAGTGGCAGACTACGCCCCTGTCGAGAAGCCACACGTGTTGCCCCGCATTGCAGTCGGCCAGCCGTCGTACAGCAGCCAGGCGTTCAGTATCTACAGCGGACCTTGATTGCCTCTTCGTGTACGGCCTGATGTGTTGCGGTCCACCCTGAAGCTGCTGGTCTGGCATAGCTCAGGTGCATGGACGGCAAGCATCTTGCCACATTTTGCCAGAATTTCTCACCAAGCATTGGCTTGGATCATGCTGGATTACCCATCCAGATATGGATATCCGCTGGCGTGGCATTGGGTCACTTGGGTGCAGGAGGGAGCAGCGCACGGCAGGTGGCTGATATTATCGTATTACCTGTTGGTGCATGTTTTGCTTATCTCGACTTAGGCACTGTGCGGCTGGCTCGTGTATATACATAGGGCAGCGTGCCTCACCTGCCAGCACATTGGTGGTGTGCATTTTCTCGTGAGTGTTTTGTCATGTATCCACTATAGCATCCCCTCTTGGTTCCCAGCTTTCACGGTTACTACGCACAACCATTTTTCAGCATTTTTGTATTCCTGCAGCATTGCCTCTCTGCCAGTCAATAACGTTTCTGTTGCCCCTTCAATGAACCAGCCTGAGCTGGTTCTTGACTATCAAGGTTTTTGCCACTTGTTTTTCAAGGCAGTGGCACATGTCTTTTTGTTTTTGCTGTCATTGGTGCCCACTGTGGGGGCACTAGCGCGGGCGTATTGCAGTATGCGCTTGATTCGACCGGTGTTCTAATATATGATAGCTGATAGCGTTTGCTGGTCCGTTGGGTCCATGGCCAAAGCCGAGCTGTTGGCTAAAGTGCCAGGTATCAACCAACACAACACATGAACTATCCCACGTCGGTGGCAGCATGGTAGCCTCAAGTGCTCAAGAACAGGTCCTGGGCCAAAAATGCTCTGACAATGTTGTGCCACTTGTACCATTGCAAAGCGATTCACCAGCTGGATGTTGAACGACTCTGGGAGTGAAGTGTCCATGGAAGTGTAATAATACCGTATATGTACATGGCACTCAAGGCACATGGGCTGACTTACTCCAGCAGGACCTCAAGTCGCGTGGGATCAATAGGTGGTTCAAACAGTGCCAGGAAAGAGCTGCGTGGCGCAGCAAATGCAAGACCGACTGCTAATCTGGCTGTATTGCTGGAATGCATGTAACTAACTCACTGACTAACTACTCCAAGGCAATAAGCCCATGACGGCTTGGAACGCCTTCAAGTTGTCTGTTTGTGCATGGCATGCCTGGTGACATGCCTAGTTCCACAGCTTCAAGGCAATAAGCCGTGTTGATAGGACATGGTGATTATGCCACAATGATAGTATGCGAGCATGCGTACACACAGTGACGGGGTGGACGGTGCCAACTTGTAGTGAACAGCAACTGTTGCACGCCATGCCTTGACTGGATAAACACCAAACCCAGCCACTGGTGGCACCTAGCTGCACTGTGCAGCCTCTTAGCCTGGGTCCGCACCTTGGCCTATCAGTAGCACATCGACGTCACATAACCAGCCAGCAGTTGTTACACGGTGTCATAGACAGCTGTCGTATAAGTTGTGGCATGCTGGCCACCAGTTGGTTTCCAAGACTGGCTTACAAAACCGCTTATTTCTCGTCCAAGCAAGTTTGCTGCCACCCAGTTGCGGCATAGGTACCTTAAACCCTGTAACTAAGGAAATGGAAATTCATGTTACAAAACCTGGAAAACAATAAAAGAGAGGACTGTCTTGGAAGCAGCCGGCAGCGTGGTGCCTGGCAGGCTGGTTGGCACTAGTCTCGCTGCTTTAAAAAAAAGCTGCAGACCATGTGTGACAAGTGACAAACAACCTAGAGCACTGTAGGTTGCTGAGAGAAGCATGGTGCGTGGCATAACGCAAAGATTCTGTTGTGTTCAGTGTCTGGTAACATGCTGTTTAGTGCAACACCTGAACAAGGTGCTTGCCTGTCTATTGGTACAGCTGACCACTAGCGTGTAGTGCTGCCATGTGCTGCCTTCAAACAAAAAGGATGTTGCAACTACAAAGAGTGGAACTGGGGCTGCCGCTGGCCCCTCTGAAAACCTTGCAGCAGTCACCTAGCCTCGAATTGCACTACCCGCTTCGTCCTCTTCTTGTACAGTATCCGGTACCCACACTCTCTGCATCGGATGACGTCTCCAGGCTTGAGGGTGTTCTCTGAGCCGCAGTTACCGCACAGGTATTGCACGCCAGGGTTGGGGGTGTACTGGGCTGCGCTGTTCATCGTGGCACCGCCTTTGCTCCCTACGCTGTGACTCAAGACTCGCGTGAGTCAAAGCCTCCTGCCGGTGCAAGTCACGGCGTGGAACAGAAGTTAAACAGCGACTGCATTGCTGGAGGTATTGGGCATTTCTTCTTCTTGAACGCATTTTTGTAATGCATGCATATGCGATCCTCGTCTCGAGGCCGCCTACCGCCGAAGCCGCATATGTATGCGGTCGGCGGTTTTCGTTGTGGGCCAGAACTCCTTACACGATAAAATCCAATACAAGCAATGGAAAGCCGTGTTTGAAGGCTGACAACAACCCAATTCTGAGAAAAGGTGCTGCGTTGGGATAGCATAAAGAGCGGGTTCAATACGGTAGGCCGCAGGACACACGGATAGCGAGTGGATGTTCCGTGGATGCTTCCATTGCAGCAACATGCAGCAGCTGCACTGTGAAAGGCTGGGCTCCAGCAGCGGCACCAGCTGTATTTCTCCTTGCATAGCCAGAACCAGACGAAGCTCTACCTGTTCCCCTTACTCAGCCCGTCAACTATGGTCCTCCCCGAAACCAGCTCCACGGCAGCAAGCTATTTATCGGACACATGCAACCAAGTAAGAGCTTGCATCACATCGGCCTTCCCTGGCTGACGAAAGCCCGTTTCTTTCATATGTGAAACTTTCGTCACGGTTCAATTGAGCTCACAAGCGTGGAACAGCCAAGTTCCCAGCCACACACATATGCCTCCGACACATGCACACAGCCCACTTACAGCTTGCTCCACGCCATCCCACCTGCAGGTCCGCACAAGGCAGGACCGTGCAACAAATCGCCACCGAGCTGAGCGGGAACGAATACGTCGTCGAACTGGACAAACCCCTGGGGCTGCACCTCTCGCCAGACCCCACAACTGGTGACGTAAGTAAGGCATTCACCTGGCCAGGTCGCCCAAGTGTCGGAAGTGCGGGCTTGCACAAAAAACCACGCACGCATATACCTGCATCGCCCATGAACACTCATGTTAGATCTACTTTCACTGCTTGCATAGCTTGTGGCACACGTTGGAAACAGTGGCTGGTGAGTTGGGCTGAGGTGTGTCCCCTGTACATGCATTTCTCGCTAGAAAAGGCCTGGGACAAGGAAGCATATCCAGCAGTGGTATAAGGAATGCCAGGGCATAGTCGAGTGGCGCAAGCTGGTGCAACTGATTTCAATCACGGCAGTACACTGCCAGAGTACAGGTGGATTGCAAACAAAGCCAACCAAACTATGCCACTTGCACTTGCAGTTGGTGGTCCAGTCAATCGACAACGATGGGCCAGCAGCCAGGACGCGAGTGATCCAGGTATGTGTCCTGTGCACCTTGTTCCACCACTGCATGGCATGACTGAACTCCTCTCAGCTTGCTTTGTACTGTATGCGATACCTTGCCGAAATTGGCAGCACATAAACCACCTGTGCCCACACTAGAGCGCCTCCAAACCCCATCCCTCCAGTGGCGTGTTCCCAGATCAGTGCACATAGGGCACACCCAAACCCTAAACCCTACACCCTCACCACCCAGGTTGGCGACAAGGTAAAGATGGTGAGCGCGGTGTTTGGCAGCGGCATGTGGAGGTGCACCGACTGGAAGCGGGCCATGTGGGCGCTCAAGTCACGCGCAGGGCAGGTGGGTTTGTATGCAATACCATGCTGGAATTAGCAGCCCATATAGATACCACTAGTCTAGGATTCACCCTAGCTACCATGCATGGGCAGGCCTGAACCCTGAACCCTACCATGGCCTCCTCCTGCCAGCAAGGTGGTTCTAGTTGCAAGTCAAGTGACGCCATTTGGAACATCACCAATGTATTGAAATGTAGCATTTTCCCCCAGGTGAGGCTGGTACTGGAGCGGGGCATGGCCACCTTGTCAGGCTCACACACCATCCCAGGCAAGATGGGGTGCGCGGGGATGGAGCGCCAACAGGACCACCCCTGGGGTGCAGGCCCGGTGGCCCCCGGCAGGACGCTCACCGCCTCCTTCCACCATGCGCGCGTTGCATCGGTGAGTAAAAATTCCCCCATTTTCGAGTGAATTTTCACTTTAAAGTAGCTGTCATGATTGCGCATACCGATGCATCGATGCGCATACCGATGCATGATTGCGCATACCGATGCATTTTCTGGACTAGCAGCAGGTTGCTGCATCCCCAGGCAGCAGAAAGCGTCAGTGTGTTCACCACCGGTCAATAGCCACCTAGCACTCGGATACACAACCGGGGGATCACCAGCGTGTCCCACACCACCCCTCGGCAAGCCGCGCGCGCAGCCGACCAACACTGCAGCGCCGACGCATGCCCTACACCCTACACCCTGAACCCCAACATGGCTGTTGCGTGCACCACATGCTTCTGTCCTACACTCAAAACCCTGAATCATGTCCTTCACCCTAGACCCTACACCGTGTCCTTCCTGCGCAGCCGTGGACTACCAGCACGCCCCACCAGCGACCCACCCCCCCCCGGGATGCCGCGCGCGCAGCCACCGGCCAGCTCCTACAGCGCCAGCTGCTGGAATTCAGCCAATCACCCCCCATCACCATCCCCCTGGCACAGCCCGTGGTGGAGGTGGCTGTCCCAACCCCTCCTGAGGAGCAGGGTGTGGGGGCTGGGGCGGTGGGGGTTGGGGGGGGCGCATTAAACGCCGCGGGGACCATGTCAAATGCGGTGCCATTTGCGACGGACGCCGAGCCGGTGTTGGGCCCCCGGCCGGTGCATGTGACCTTCCGGGGTCCCCAGGGGGGGAAATTCCAGTCCCCGTCCCAGGTGCATGTGCTGCTCCCCTGGCTCATGGTCACCTCTGGCAAGCTAGGTGAGGGTGGGTGGCGGGGGGGTTGGTGGGATGGTGGGGGCTGTGGTGGGGTGCTGGTGTAGTTGTTGGCGGGGTGGGGGCCGTGTGGACGCCTGTGTTCACCATTTTGTGAAGGTCCCCCAGCTCATGGAGGGTTGCGGGGGACCCTTAGGTGCACATATGTAACGGTGTGAATTGTGTATCATTTGAGGGGTTTCAAAGGCTTTGTACACGCCAGGTTGAGGTATGCACTGAGGCCCTCTGAGAAGTCGAGGGCCTTGGTGCAGACCCCTCCCAGCGCTGACAAATAACCCGCACTTGTGCCTTTTGTCTCTACCAGATAGTATGCAATATACATACCTTACCATTACATGCGTGCCCTCGGAGCAAGGGTAATCAGATAATACCGGGTCCTATTAGCTTATTATTATCTTATTACCCTTGCCCGGAGGGATGCCTCCACCGACAGTAGCCAAACTCCAGACATATCTGTCCAACACAATACGCTGCCTGGTGCCAGCCCAAAAGATACCAGTGAGGGACAATACACAATAAACGTAGTTGTATTTCATCTGCTTGCTCTTGCATTCGCATAAACATATTTTACCTGCCACCAACTCGTCCATACAGCTCCCCACAGGTGTCAAGGAGATGGAGCACCTAGCCACCCTAAACCCTGAACCCTAAACCCCACCACCCACAGGCGTGAAGGAGATGGAGCACCTCGCCAGCCACCACGCCCTCAACTCGGTGCTGCAGCTGGACCTGGTGACGTGCCTGGGAGGGGGGGTGAAGCTGTCGCGCCCGGTGCGGTCGGTGCACGGCCGAAGGGGGCCGCGCAACTCGGTCATAGTGGCGGCGGCAGGGCTGCACAGGCTGCTGCACAGGTGGGGGTTGGGGATGGGGATGGGGCATGCAATCAGGGGGAAACGATGCAGTATGCAAAATTGTGGAATTCGAAACCAACTACATGGAAGCGGGGCAATGCGAGTGATAAAATTGTGCACGGGCGGCGGGTCATGAAACGCGGTCATAGTGGCGGCTGCGGGGCTGCACTGGTTGCTGCACAGGTGGATGGGGATTTCACGTGCATGGCATAACCTGCGGGGATGGGGATGGGGCATGCATGTCATGCATCGGAAATATATGCGAGGCGATGAGAAAGGCGGAATCCGTTTTTTGAAGATGTGCAAAAGTGGTAACATACCGAAATGGTGCTTGGTGCACGGCCGGAGGGTGCTGTGCAACTGGGTCAAAGGGGTGGTGGCGGGGCTGCACAGGTGGGGGCCGGGGGATGGGTGGGTGTTGGCGCATTCATTGTGCTGCTGCGCTGTACGGTAGCCGATTGCATTGTAGTTGCAGTGGCAAAAAATTTGAAACCCTAATCGGTATCCTACACTCTGTCCCACATCAAAGGTTTCAAACTCACATGGCGCGTACCATACTCTCCACCTCCCACCACCCACCTCACCCTCCACACACCCCACCCCCCACAGGCGCGGCGGCATCAGTGAAGAGGAGGACGGGCACTGCCTGCTGCTACAGGTGGGTACAGGTGTTTAGGGTGTAGGGTTTAGGCCTAGCCCTAGGAAGGTTTGACTTGGCTGCAAAACGTGTGGTGGTGTTTGGGTGGGCACTGTTTGTGACGTAATCTGCCATTATGCTGTGCAGTGGCTCGTGTGCTTCTGCCCTGTTTCTTGTGGTGTGTAGGGTTTAGGGTTTAGGGTTTAGCACCTGTCCGCATATCTGTCTTTGCAGTGGTACGACCAGGTGCCCCTAGAGGGTAGGCGCTGCAAAACAGTTTTAAGCCAGCGAACCATCTGAAACGAACCCCAAATATCCCAGCTAATCATCCAGCTGATCATCTCAAATTGCCAAATCCCCGCAGGTTGACCCCGGCATGGACATGCAGGTGGCCACTGTCCTGTCTGCCTACCTGCACTGGTACCACTCGGTCCCCCTGGAGGAGGCGCTGCGCAGCGTGGCTGTGGCGGTGGGGAGTGTGGGGGACGAGCGGGTGATCGCGGGGGCGAGCGCAGACCTCCTGAGGCTTGCGGGGGAGCGCCAATGCAAGGTGGGGTTGGTGAGGGTGTGGGGGGGAGTGAGGGGCGGGACATATAGAGCGTGTGACAGGGGGAATTGAGTTATAGAGGCTGGTGAGTGGGGAGTGGTAATTTGGTTTTAGTGGGGAGTGGGGGGAACGAACGGGTGATTTCGGGGGCAAGTGCGGATCGCTTGAGGCTGGCAGGAGAGCGGCAATCTAAGGTGGGGGGCGGGGTGTTTATGGTGTCTGTTTGTGACGGTGTGGGGGATAATTGTGCATTTTCTGGGATGAAGAGGGAGGGGGGCTAATCTGGGGGCAAGTAGAGGGGAGTAGGGGATTTTGAGGGCGCCTAAGGGGCGTACATGAAAAAGTGCTCGGGAGGTCGGCGCCGGGGAGGCGCTGGGGAGGTAGGCGATTTTGAGGGCGCCTAAAGGGCGCCTAAGAGGAGTACATGAAAAGGCTGCTTATTTCAATGTACACCCGAATTTATAAATGTAAGGGGGATATCCCCTTCCTGCTGTGCAATTACCCACCCCTGCCTCTCCCCCCACTTTACAGGTGAAGGTGGTGTGGCGGTATGGCGGCCGCGCGGTGTTCCTATCAGGCGATGCTGTGGGTGGGTGGGACACAGCCATGCCGATGAGCCAAGAGGGCAGGCAGCACGGGGTGGAGCTGTGGGTGAGTGGATGGGTGGTTGATGTGGGTGTGGGTGTGAGTGTGGGTGTGGGTGTGGGTGTGGGTGTGGGTGTTTGTGGGTGTGGGTGTGTGCCTTCCGCGCGTTTCGCCCCAGGGAGGTATTGCTTCTCTCAGGCATATCTGCGGTTGGATGGGATGCAGTCATGCTGATGAGCCAAGGGGGCAGGCAGCAAGCAATTCTTCCATTTAAATGACCGAAACTTTCCGCTTGTTTCAAGTCCTGGTAGTAGTAAATCATAATAGAAAGAATGGAAGATTGTCACCGCAGTGATTGCAGGGCGCGCCTGCTCTGAACGCAACAATCACCTTGCTTGACTGCATCCTTTCAAATACTGATACATCTCCACCTGTTGCAGGGCCTGGCCCCCGGCACCTACCACTACAAGTTCATCGTGGACGGCAAGTGGGTGGTGGATGTGGCGGCACCCAGCGAGTCAGACAGCACCGGCAACCTCAACAACCTTGTCCAGGTCCCGCACCCCCGCCCCCTGCCCTTGTCTGGCCCAGATCAGATTGCGCTTGCAAGGCTGGAGGCAAGGCGCCTGGCGCTGGAACTCAAGCTTGGGCTGTGATGGGCCAGTGGTCGGGGGTGTTGAATAAGGGGGGAAATGTGGCAGGAGGCGAGACGGGGAGGTGCAGGCGACCTCAACAACCTGGTGCAGGTGCCTCCCCCCCGCCCCCCTCCGGCCCCTCCCCTTGTCAGATGCAGACCAGGTGGGGTTGGCAAGGCTAGAGGCAAGGCGCCTGGCGCTGGAGTCAAGCTGGGGCTGTGGTGGGCCACTGGTTGGGCGTCTTGAAGCAGAGGGGAAATGCGGCGGGAGGCGAGACTGGGACGCTCTGGCAACCTCAGCAATGCGGTGAAAGGTGCCGCTTCCCTTGTCGGGTCTGATAGTGCTGGCAAGGCTGGAAGCAAGGCGCCTGCTGGAAACCAAGCTGGGGCTGTGAGGGAGGTGGTGTAGTGTGTGCGCGGGGGCAGCGGGCGGGTGCCGGTGGCTGGCACCCACAGGACGGGGAGCTGTTGCTCTGCTGGAAGGCCGGGGTGGGTGGAGGAAATTGGAGGGCATTTTTTGCGATGCGTTATGTATTCTTAACAAGGGGAGAAGATGCATCCAAAATACACTTTTCTGGAATTCAAGGACATCTATCTGAATTTTCAGATAGACATCTGGGAAATCTGAACTGGTATTAATCGGTCAGGGCAGCTGGTTTGGTTTTACTGCCTCGTCGCATTGCACATGCACTGGCGGGATATTTCTAATCGAACAAATTGTGTGGTATAGTGTATCTGGGGAGTGGCAATGCTTAAATGGTGATCAAATTGGCGATCAAGCAATCTTTGGGGCAAGGTCTGTATGCAAGAGGAGTGAACAAATTGTATCAGTGTGGGTGCAGGGATGCAAGGTCTGTGCACTAAATTTTCAATTTTATCAAAATTTTCGCTTTCCCTGTTGCATGGGAGAGGCAGCCAGGGGTCTGAATGGGACGTGGAATGAATTTGGATTATGGCCAGTATTGGAATTTGGCAGTTTTGAATCCGGCAGGAATGTGCAGCGTTTTTGGGTCTTGTTTTTGGCTGACACCCTCAATCACAGCAGTGGTAATGTGTGGGTGGGTGGGGGGCGGTATTGTTTGTGCATGTGTGGGTGGGTGGGTAGGAGGGTGGGAGGAATGTGCAGCATTTTTTTGCCGTTTTTTTGTTGGCCAGTTCAGGCTGCAGTCTGAAATCGTGATGGGTGGGAGGGGCAGTATACCAAAAGTTGAGTGAGGAAGAAGGGGGTTGTGTGGGGAGTGGGGGGTTATGGTGCAAGTGTGCACCAGTTGTTAGGTCCAATCGTCAATGCGTGTTCTTGCTTTGCAATCAGAGGCTGGACCAGTTTTCAACAACGATTTTGTTATTATTCTTTCAGCATGGTTTTCCTTCCCGTGCCTGTATGGCTGCGGCACCCGCACCACTCGCACATGCATTGTTGGGATATCTACTGCAGCACTTTACTGGACTCTGGGGAATGCCATATGGATGCAGAGTTTGGAAATTCAGAGTTTTTCAAGACAAGCAGTGCTCACTCTCGTATGCTGTCACTCTGTTGTAGCCTAGCACATGTTTTCATGCAATTCAAGTTTTCTTATACCTGCATGCAATTAGAGATTCAGATCTGTCGCAACATCGCTTGCAGGCAATCCGCAAGATTGGTTGGGGTGGTCAACTAATTTATAGTATTGATACCGGTGATCACCGGTTGCCTAGTTCGTATGTAGAGTAGGGGATTGTAGCTCTGTTATAACCCAGGAGGACCTATCTGACGCTGTGAAAATGGCATTCTTTTAGTAACTACTGTTGGCATTCAAGCATTTCAGCAGCAGCAGCCGATGCAAGCAGCAATGACTAGTGTGTGCATATACTGCTATTGTAACAAAGCTGTACAGTTGACGTCATTTGAGCAGCGTTGGTTGGACATTGTCAAGCCTGTGATTATTGGCAACACGCTGTCCCCAAACCCTACACCCAACTGGCCCATTCCCAGCATCCAACCCCCACCCCCCTCGCCCAGGCCAGGATCACCATCACACCTCCAGCATTCACCATGATACCACATGGTGCATGCATCGCCTCCCAAGTTGGCTACAACCCCCCACCTTCAATAAGGTGATAGCATGTGCATGTGGCCACCAGAACAGAAAAGAAAGCCAACAAATGCCAAAGGCGGCGTAATTGAGGAGGCATACAGCTACGCATATCTCTCAAGTCAATCAGGACAAGTCTCTCAAAAAGATTCCCCCCCGCCCCCCCGCCCCCCCCCCCTTCAGGTTCAATCCCACACCCCGCCAGGCTTTGGATGCACCCACGTCCAGTGGTTGACCATCACCCCTCCCGGTCTTTCTTCCATTGTGGTGAAGTCCCCCTTGGGCAGCCCCTCCACCCGCACGCTCACCACGTGGCACCTGTACTCTGAAACCAGCCCCGGGTAGGAGGGGGAGGGGCGCCGATCCAACCGCACCCTGTAGGAGCCATGGTCAATGTCCACCTGCAGCATGTGCCACAAAACTCAGAAGAATTTTGATAAAACTAAAATGTTTATAAAAACAATAATTCTTTTTAACATTGACGGCGTTTATGGCTTCAAATAGCCAGGAGTTTTCTTTAAACTCATACGTGCAATACTGGTGCAAGAACAATACTTTTTGACAATGTGTTTTACGAGAATTGCACCCGCAAACAAAACCAAGGCGCTGCCGCTCCCGCTCCAGATTCCAAGCTCTCGCTCATGGCCCTGCTTCCTGTCCCCCTCCCACACATTCCCACCTCTCAGCTTTCCACTCAGGCCCGCAGGGTCGAACCCTTGCCCCCTCTCCCCAAAGCAAGGGCTTGCATGGCAGAGAATGAAACCACCAATCGAGCACCCCCACCCCCCACCCATACCTGTGCCTCCACGGCCCCCACCCCCCACCCCCACCCGTACCTGTGCCTCCCCTGCCCCCCACCCCCGCCCCATACATGTACCTGCGCCTTTCCTGCCCCCCAATCCCCACCCCTCCCACCCTTACCTGCGCCTCCCCTGGCCCCAGCACCGACCCCAGCTCCTCCCTCACCGCCCTCCCCACCGCCCTCTCCCACTCCTCTCCCCCCTTGAGCTTCTCACTCAGCGGCAGGCCACGCACCCGCTCCACCCCACTGGGCAGAACCTGCGTGGACTCCATGAGCACCTGGGATTGGAATCAACATTTGGGATTATGCCTTGGGGATTGAAAATTCGGTTCTAACAGAGACTGGGGGTTGAGGATCGGTGCTTAGGCCCTGCCTGCTGCCCCCCTCCCATGCCTCCCCCCCCTTGAGCTTCTCACTCAGCGGCAGGCCACGCACCCGCTCCATCCCACTGGGCAGAACCTGCTTGGACTCCATGAGCACCTGGGGATAGGGATTGCAATTTTTTGGGATTTGGGGATTGCCACTCGATATCCGAGGGTTGGGAACCCTTGCCTCCAAGAGCACCTGTGATCAAAATAGAACCATGTATTGTGGATTTGGGATTATTTCAGAATTGGGGTCCATGCTAAATTTGAACCCCGACATTTGGACCCTCAGCGCAAACCTGTCCCCTTCTGTTGCGCATGAACAGGTTGCGCACCTTCCCCCCGACCCTAAAGTCAGTTCAGCCTATACCCTAACAACCGGCATTTTGAACCCTAAACCCTAAATAGTTGAGCCCTCAGTGCCCACCTGTCCCCTGTTGCTGCGAATAAGTAGGTTGAGCACCTCCACCCTAACCTCAAAAGTCAGTAGGGCTTGAAACCTAGATCTTGAACCCTAAACACTTGCACTCTCAGTGCCCACCTGCCCTCTATTGTTGCGAATAAGTAGGTTGAGCACTTCCACCCTCCGCACCACCTCCCCCCCGCTGGCTTCAATCACACTCTCCCCCAGGGCCACCTGTGTATAGGGGAAGCTTTGTAATGGCAGCTTGTGACCTGCTTAGCACATGGTAAGCACATGCTCAGCACATGCTTAGCACATGGTTAGCACATGGTAATGCCATTCCCTGCAATAGCATAATTTGTCATGGCGTTCCAATGGAGCGCACAGCCAGTCACAGCACCAGTGATACCCCAGCAGGGCATTGTGGGTTACTCCCAAGCATAAACCGCAGGAGATGCAAGCGCACCTCTTCAAACCCTAAAGCCTAAACCCTAAACCCTAAACAGGTCCGATAGCCTCATGGAAGCTGTGCACCCTAAACCCTCAAGAGCGCACCTCCCCAAATCCAAACCCTTACACAGCGCACATCCTCTGACCCTAAACCAGGGCACCTTCTCAACCCTAAATCCCGAACCCTGAACCACGTACCTCCTCAAACCCTAAACCCTAAACCCTACATAGCGCACCTCTTCGAACAGATTTGGCAGGCCCTTGGCAGCTGAGCCATCAAGGGGGGCGGTGTCAAAGCCCTGGCGCTCCTGGGGAGGAAAAACACGGATATTCTTGAGAAAACAAGATATTATTATGCTTGTTGCTGCTGCGGTGGCCTTGAGCATGAACAGCTTTCTATCGTTCTTCTCCTGCCGATCCCCTCCAACTTGCAGCATCAAAGGCCTGTGTGTGCCAATGAATCAGCCTGCCAGCTTGCAGGGTTCAGGACTTTCGCTGGTGCCAGACCTCCCAAACCCTACATCCCGTGTCCAAAACCCTAAACCCCACGTCCTGCACCTCACCAGCCACGCCTGCAGGTCCTGCCAGCTGGTATTGCAGAACACCCCAAAACCTTACACCCGGATCCTCAACCCTACCTTCAAGGTCCTAAACCCTAAACCCACGCCCTGCACCTCACCAGCCACGCCTGCAGGTCCTGCCACCTGGCACCGCTGAACACCTGTGCTGATGGGGTGGTGGAGGATGCCATGCACACGCTGGTGGCTCTCCGTGAAGGGGTGAAGACGTGCCAGCAACCTGTGGAAAAGGGGGTAATTTGACACTTGTAACAGGGTAGGTTGCTGTGTACACCTTGGCAGGCGGTGGTGGTGGTGGTTTTGGTGGTGGCACTGGTGTATCACGAGTGGCGGGTACTTACCAATAGAGTGGTGGATGTTGTAGGCAGCAGTTCAAAGCGTTCTAGCTCGAGCTATATGCATGCAAATGCATGCATGTGGAGTACAGCATGACAGCTATCTGTGCGTGGCAGCTCATAACTATATAGTTTATTGTGCGTATTGTAGGCTAAAACCCACCCGAGAAGGCAGGTGGGGCGCGGGAGGATCGCACGAGGGAGGGTGGGTGGAGCACAAGCCGACTGACCCTCGGAGTGCCTCTAAAAGCGTGTACCACACGCAACATCTACAGGCACTCCACAAAATGCTGTTCTTTGCAAACTATTCTGGTTAAACGTCTGGTTAGGCTCTAGCTGCGCAGTCCGAGTTTTGGTTGTTCTACACAGATATGTGGCATGGGCTGGCATCTGCGAGGCCCGCGTGGTTATTGGAACTGTGACTGGTATTATGGAGGGGTGAATTCGTTTATTAGACGCAGCAAGTGGGAGTAGATAGAGCACCCTTCGCATGTCCACTTCCTGGAACAACTTCCAAAGGGACGGCCAAGCTGTAGGGTAACGCATAGGGTTTGTGGGTGACGAACACCATGCAGGCGCTGCAGGGGAAGTAGAAGGAAGAGACTGTGGGCAGTTTGCCTTCTGTCAAACTGGATCCTGTTCTTTTATTTGAGGCTGTTATCGACTTCCACGGAAGTCATATTTGTAGCAAGTTACTGGACTTGTGTGCTATAAACAGTCACAATGCGGGGCTGGCTGGTTTACCCAGCTTATCACTCGTGTTTAGCCAAGGCTTTAACCTGGATTAGCCACAATTTAGCCACCAGGACAGTAAATTATGGGCTTTGGCTGCAAACTTACTGTACGTAGCCAGCGTTTAGCCAGCGGGTTAGCCAGCATTCAGCCAGTACTGGCCACTCTTGCTGCCCTGCGGCAGCAGATGGGTGCACAAGCAGCCTGACAGGAAAACATAGATTCCCAGCCTTGTAATCTTTCATACGGCAGCACCTATTGGGGAGTTGTGGGCCAGCCTGACATTGTGAACTGCAAATATATTTGGGTACTAGAGATGTCGCTGCTGTACAAAATCGCTGCATACTCTACTCTGAAGTTTTCGATTTGGTACTGGGTAGTACTCGGTTAAAAACATTTGTCTTAATAAATGTTTTTAACCGAGTGTTACCTACTCCCTAAATCTACCAAAAACCACCAAACAAAACAACACTGTGTCTACAAGAAACAGGCCAAAACGAATCGCTCTCGCCAGAGCTTGCAAAACAGGTGCATTTTTCCGCTTTGAAGCGGAAAAATGAACATGTTTTTAAACAATTGTCTGCAGTCTGATGCGCTAGTTGCTGGTGCCGGAAACCTTGAGATCCCAGCAAAAGTGTGCCATGTGCACCCAATGCTATATTGCACCTCGATGATACCGCCGCACATGCCTGTCTCCTTCTCCATTTTCCTGTCATTGGCTGTTCAGGACCCTGGCAACGTCACCATCTGGTTGGTTAGAAAACTATGGGGAAGTTGTACAACCTTGAAAGACCGCCTCGTTATGATTACAAGGCCCTTCATGACGTGGCACCTTCCACTCACGAGGTGCGCCGTTTCTTGGGTGATGGCGTCTGCGGCCCTGGTGGACGCTCATCCGCCAAGTGGGGCTGGCACAGCAAACACACAGCACCCATCAGCGCGCAAGCATACCTGCAACCACCGCCATCATCACATGCACGCCATTAACAAGCCACCACTTCAGTCAAATGGACAGAGCGCAAGCAAGTGCTGATGATGATCCATGCCGCACTAAATAGCTCTGTGCTGCTTTGCATTAGCTACACACCAAGTCCCCAGGGGCCCTGCAGTGTGAATCTGCATTATAAACCCTTGAAGCCCTATATGCCTACTATCCACACCAATCATGGTCATATACCCCCCTGCATGCTCTAAACCCCAACCACTCCCTCCATGCCCACCCCCCTCACCTGAAGATGGTGTTATACACCCCCTGGGTGCTCTGAAGCAGCAGCCTGTTGCGCTGACGGGCCAGCTGCAGCGCGCAATCCCCAGTCCCCGTTTGCGTCCCTGGGATCCCCTGGGGCCTGAGATCCCCGCCCCCCAAATGCGCCCCTGCCGGCCCCTCCACCCCGGCCTCCCCACCCCCCGCATCCACCCTTGCTGTCCCCTCCCCTTTCACCTCCAGCATCTCCCTCAGCTGCATGTCCATGAGCTCAGTCATGCGCTGCTGGTAGTCAGGGGCGCACACAAATTGCGCCCCGCTGCCCCCTGTGGCCTGCAACCAATGGGTAACACTGATCATAAATGATCACAGCTGATCAAAACTGATCACTATTGGTCAGTGGTAGTTAGGGGCGCACTCAAACCGCGCCCCACTGCCACCTGTGGCCTGCAACCAGCAAGCACCACTACTTGGGAAGTGTTTTTCGACCCAACTGGATCATTTCAATGCACCAGGTTTCCATGTCTGGGTAAACGAGCACAGAAACACCCCTCAGGGGGTTTGAGAGCGCCTTTCCAGCACTTGGCAATGCAATATATCACACACCCCTCACACAATCCTAGTAAACCCTACCCAAGACATGACATCCATGTCTGCTCTCATACCCTCGGTACCCCACAACAACACACCCTGCACCCTAAACATTAAACCCTACCATTGGCTCCACCGGGTCTCCCATGTCTGCGCCCAGTACCCTCAATGCATGGCACTCCCCAATAAACCCTGGACCCTAAAAATAAAACCCTACCGATGGCACCACCAGGGTCTCCATGTCTGCACCCAGTACCCGCAGCGCGTGGTAGCAGGCCTTGCGATCCCATGCCTTGGCCCCGCCCCGCCCCGTGCCGGCGATGTTGCGCGCTACTGCGTCGTGCATTTGGGCCAGGAACACAATCAAGCGCTGCACCTGCGGAGGGACCCTGTGCAGGGGGCAAGGGGTTGTATGGGGTGCGCGTGATTGAAAGGGAGGACCCCATCCCCAGCTGGCCCAAATTGCATCAATGCTCATGCTCACAAGGGAGGTAAAAGCGCTTAAAAATGCAAAGTGAGGGTATGCAATAGAAACCCTGTCAGGTAAACCAAAGCACCGTTGAGAGCCCATCCACTTTGTATCGCTGGTGGCAAAGGCTGACAAACAAGGAGCAGCCCAAACAGCATATATGGTGACAGAACCCCCACAAAACCCTAAGTTGCAAGCCCTGGCGCCAGCCCCGCCCACCTGTCATCACTGGTGGCAAAGGCCTCGAGCCATATCGCATAGATTTTGATTAAACCCTACAAAAACCCTAAAGTGCAAGCCCTGGCGCCAGCCCCACCCAGCTGGCATCGCTGGTGGCAAAAGCCTCGAACCACCCAAGCCAGCTCAAATTGCATGGATGCTAATATGCTAATAAAACCCTACAAAGACCTTAAATTGCAAGCCCTGGCGCCAGCCCCACCCACCAGGCATCACTGGTGGCAAAGGCCTCGAACCATGCCGCCATCTGCTCGTACGGCACACCAGGCTGCAGACCCAGCAAGGGGTTGCGCACGCTGCCGGCTGCCGCTCCGCCACCCGCGCCTTAAGCATAGTCCTGCTTGAGGGTTAAGAGTTTTAACATCTGGGGCTGACATGCTGGCTGCTGTGAACAAATTAGCAAAGCACGATTCTTCGTTCAACTAAGGACTTGGATTAATTTCCTACTCCAATTCGATGCACATCATCAACCTCTCAATGAATCAATTGATAAATTAGCCTGCAATAGAATAGTTACTACCTGGGTGGCCTGGTGTACCGCTGCCTCCAAGTGCCCATTGTGCTCCTGCTCCCCCATAGGGCCCGCTGCCACAGCACTGAGTGCCTGTACCTGCGCCTGCAGGGCCAGCACCTCTTCACGCCTGGCTGCAGATTGCTGCTCAAGCTCCTGCACGCGCTCCTTGGAAGCCGCATGAACACTCCGCATTGCATCCAGCAAGGACCGCACCTCCGCTGCCCCTTCACGCATCAAAGCCACTTGCTTCTGGTGGGCTGCGTCGGAGCCAGCTTTGGCGTGGTGCGCAGCAGTTAGCTCGCACTGCAGCTCATGTACCCTCTGAAGCATGCCTGCACGCTGCTGCTCCAGCGCATGCACACGCTCGTTGGAAGCTGCGTGGCCGCTCTGCGCGTCATCCAACAAACACCGCAGCTGCAAGACTCCCTGAAGCATGGCTGCACGTTTCTGCTCCAGAGCCTGCACATTCCCTGGGATGGGCCTCTCCCCACGCCGCCGCAGATCAGCCTGTATGCCCCAAAACCGCTCACGCCTGGCTGCATACTGCTGCCTGAGCGTCTGCAAGGCCTCCTGGGGGGTCGCGTGACCGCTCTGCAGTGCATCCAGCTGCGTCTGCAGCTCCAGCAGCTCCTGAAGCCTGGCTGCAGATTGCTGCTCAAGCTCCTGCACGCATGTCCTGGAGGCTGAACCACCACCCTGTATTGCATCCAGCTGAGACTGCGGGTCCTGTGTGCGCGAACGCATGGCTGCAGGTTGCTGCTCAAGTGCCTGCACACGCTCCTTTGCAGCTGCACGCGCAGTCAGAGACGCACCCAGCTCAGACCGCAGCTTCAATTGCCATTGCACCAGGGCAGCGCGCTGAGACTTCAGGTCCTGGAGCCCCGCAAGCCTGGCTGCCGCTTCCTGCTCCAGCGCCTGCACACGCTCCCTGGCGGCTGCATGCGCATCCCGCAAGGCATCCCGCTCAGTTTGCAGCGCCTGCGACCGGGCACGCATGGCTGCAGATTGCTGCTCCAGCGCCTGTACGCGCTCCTTGGAGGCTGCATGCGCACCCCGCGAGTCACCCAGCTGCGTCTGCAGGTCCTGTACCCTCTCATTCATGGCTGCAGATTGCTGCTCAAGCTCCTGCACGCGCTGCGTGGAGGCTGCATGGGCGCCACGCGACTCGTCCAGCGAACACCGCACCTGTAATACTCCCTCAAGCATGGCTGCACGTTGCTGCTCCAGCGCATGCACACTCTCCGGAATCGGCGCGTCCCCACGCCGCTGCAGATCAGCCTGTATGACCCCAAACCTCACGCGCCAGGCTGCAGTTTGCTGCCTGAGCGCCTGCAAGGCCTCCTGGGTGGTTGCGGAACCCCGCGGCCAGGCATCCAGCTGATACTGCAGCTCCTGCAGCTCCTGGAGCCTGGCGGCAGATTGCTGCTCGAGCGCCTCCAGTTGCTGCTTGGAAGTTGCCTGACCACTCCACATGTTCCCCATGTGACCACTCGCATGTGCACTCAGCTGAGGTTGCTGCTGCTGAGGCCCCGCAAGCCTGGCTGCAGATTGCTGCTCAAGCTCCTGCACGCGCTTTTGGGAGGCTGCGTGGGCACTCTGCGACGCATCCAGCTGAGACTGCAGCACCTGCACCTCTGCAAGCCTGGCTGCAGATTGCTGCTCAAGCTCCTGCATGCGCTTTTTGGAGGCTGCATGCTCGCCCTGTGACGCATCCAGCAGGGACCGCAGCTGCGCTGAATCCTGCAGAACGACTGCACGTTGCTGCACCAGCACCCGCACATAGTTCTTGGAAGCTGCACGCACGCCCCGCGACGCTTCTAGCTGCGCCTTCAGCGCCTGTATCTGTGCAAGATAGGAGGAAGCGCCCTCCTGCTGGGCAGCGTCAGAGCCGTCCTGTGCATCCTGTGAGGCCTGCAGCTGCGCCCCCGGGCCCTGCACTGCCTCCAGCCTGGCTGCGATTTGTTCCTCCATCTCCTGCAGGGCCTCCTCTGCAGCGTTCCGAGCACTGCGCGATGCATCCGGCTGAGACTGCAGGTCCTGTACCTTATGTACATGCTGAGCATGACCAGAGCCGTCCTGTGTATCCTGTGAGGCCTGCAGCTGCACCTCCAGGCCCTCCACTGCCTCCAGCCTGGCTGCAGACTGTTCCTCCATCTCCTCCAGCTGCAACGCCCCCTCAGCAGCTGCCTCAGCACTGCGTGATGCATCCGGCTGAGACTGCAGGCCCTGTACCTGCTGAGCGTTGTCAGAGCCATCCTGTGCAGCCTCCAGGCTCTGCGCTGGCTCCAGCCTGGCTGCAGATTGCTGCTCAATCCCCTGAACCTGGTCCTTGGAAGCCTGATCGGAACCGCGCGCCGCTTCCAGCGGCCCCTGCAGGCCCGGTACCTCCTCGAACCCGGATGCAGATTGTTGCTCAAGCTGAGACTGCAGGGTCCCGCCCACTGCGCGCAGGCCTGTGGCTTCCTGCTGGGCGCGCTGTAGCTCCTTGGCCCCACCTACGGAAATTAGGGTGTAGGGTGTAGGGTTTGGGGTTTGGGACGCGCTCCAGGACCCAGGCCCCACCTAGAGGATGTACAGTTTGTGGTTCAGGCTGCTGGTTCTGTTCAGGGGTCTGGGTCCCACTTACAACGGATGGCGCTTATGCATGCAGCAACCCACACATCACGTTTTGCGCACACCACATCCAGCAACCCGTAAGGAATGAACCTCCAGGACCCAACACCACATGCATGTGGCGCTTGACGGAACGTTGCTGCATTTGTAACATTCCACCAGCGAGTGCAGTGGGTGCATATGGCAAGACGGCATGCATTCTGCAGCATATACAAAATATGGCTGGCCCCAGTAATGCCCGCCCAATAAACCTCCTTACCCTAAACCCTAAACTGACACCATAGCCACAATCAGCCCCACCTGCCGCCTCCCGCCATGCTTCCTCCCGCGCGTCCCCCGCCTGCGCTATCCCCGCCATCCCCCCCTGTGCCGGCAGCACCCTCCCCTGCCGTCCCTCCACCTCCGCCCCCCCGGCCTCAGCAAGCGCCTGCATGGCGTGCCTGGCCTGCGCCACGGAGTTGGTTTATATTAGATAAATTTGATGTATAATGCATTCTATTTCTGATTTACATACAATACTTTGGTTTGAACAAGCACCTGCATGGTGCGCCTGGTCTGCGCCACGGCTGCATCAACGTTGGCCTTGCAGCTTCCATAGCACCACCTGCTGCGAGTACATTTGAGTCAACTTGACCGACAGAAGATTCATTTGCTAGCATTTACATTCTTTAACTTTAACTTTAACTGCGCTGGAATGCATGTAACTAACTACCTAACTAACATTACCAGTGCTGCGATGATTGATGAAATTCCTGCATGAAATTTCTAGTCACTCAATTAGTGATTGTTTTTCCTACCAGCATGGGCATGTGTTAACCCTTTTGAGGGTACATCGTTTCCACCTTGGCGCGAATCTGGGTCGGCATATATGGACTCAGCTAGCGGTTTGTGACATCAGCCAGAGCCAGGCGGAACATCCTCCCCGCTCACCCCCGCACCCCCTCCCCTTGCTGTTATGCTGCTGCACGTACCCTGACAGGAGAAGCGCCACTGTCATCTTCAGATTGATCAGGGGAAGCATCCTTCCCAGGGTCGGAGGGCAGGGGTTCAATCTTGATGACGATTTCCCCCTCCTTTACCTCCCCTCCTGAATGCTCTATGGTGACCCCCCCTGCAACCTGTGCACCACCAGGTTTCAGCTGTGTGACAGGTGGTTCAAGCACGTGGTGGCAGCAGCATGTGCTATGCACGGCGCTGGTAATAAAATAACAATGATATCGAATAGGCCAATAATGTGCTGAGTATGCGTGCACGCTCCTGCCATGCGGTGGGTAAACTTTATGGTGGGACACAGCACCGCTCGCATAGCATTATTTCCATTCCCTGATCATGGATGAAAGAGAAAATGACCCATTTCCTTGGCAAGCATGGATGGATGCATGGATAAATGATAAATACCTTGGCTGCAGCTGCGATCCATTCACGTCCTCTCCACACTGTGGACCGGGTACACACCATTGCAACTAGCTATCGGGGACCATCCGGCGCCCACAATTTGAGGAAATGGAGTAATCAGGGTCAGCACAGATGTGCCTGGCGTCGTGTATGCAAGACCAAACCCTATTCTTGCTCTCTGCCCTCAACGACCTTCCGCATCCATGTCATATCCACAGTTTCTACCCAATGCATTCACGTCAACTGCACACCTCACATGTCAATTATATCTTGTCTACCTCTCACGCGGCCCGTCTTGCAGGAATGTAAGACACTGTGTGCGTCTACCTGTTTGAGTGGGGACTGAGCACAAGGCTGCACCTTCCATTTCCTCCCCGTTACAATGCCCCTTCTCAAATGCTGCCTCATGCACTATGACACAAGGGCCTTTTTTGCCCCTTGGTTCAACATCAAAGCTCAGGAATTTGATGCCCTGGTCGGTGCCCCCATCGTTGTATCTGATGCAGAAATCATCCGTCCCTGAGTGATACTCCATGATTTCACCATCACAGTATGACCTGTCTGACTCCCGCCTGCATCTCAGAGGATAAGGTTCGGGACAGTGAGTTTATGGTACAACAAAAATTGAAGGATTCCCGCTCTCGTGCCTGACGCCACCACCACCCACCATCTGGGATTAGGCACCCCCCCCCCCGCTGGTCCTAAACCCTAACCAAAACCCCGCAGCCACCTTCGGGTGAAAGCCCCCGGCCCAGTTAACGCAGGCCACTTTGGCCACAGCCCCCCACACATGTGCATGCATTTGCCACGGTGCCGATGGGGTTGAGTCATGTGTGCCAGGCCCCAAATGCTTAGCTCAACCTGTGCCACTCATTGAAGTTGCTCAACTAACCACTCAACCTGGTGGCACCACTTTGAACCCAGGACTCTGCAACCCGACGTAGTGCTTCAAGTGCGTGACTTCTGCTCCCAAGAGCCAGACAATGCTCACGTAAAACCTATGCTTTGGGTGATGACCAGCAACCCAAACTAGCCTCCTCGCCCAGCAAGACATGCAGCAAGCACAGGAGGTACTGTACTGTACTGCTACCGCCCTTTTTCAAATGATGCAAAGGTCTATTGTCCACCCACCAGATTGTGCACCTCCAACCCACCAGCCGCCGCCTGTCTTCCAAGTTTTCGAGTGTGGCATGGCCTGGCATCTGGCCTCTGGCCTCTGGTCTGGCCCCTGGACTGTGTAATCAATTTAAATTCCGAAACATGCGCATTAGTTCTGGCGCAACTGCCACATTTGAGACGGAATGGCAACCAAGTCACGAAGCATATATATGCGAGACGAGGTTCTTTTTGGGCAGGGTTCTGGCAGGGTTCACGTTTCTTGGAACACCCCACACAGAGGGTCCGAAAAGAGGGCGTCTTGCGTCAGCATTGCGTCCGCGACCCCCTGCCCATTTTTCAGGGCAGCACGACATACAGAACGGGCGTAGCGGGCGACACGGGCATTGGACAAGTGCACAGCAACAGCTGCGTGCCGAAACGGTTCTAATCCTTCGCTTGGCGCTAAGGGGAAACTGGCAGAAGCGCGTCAAGTTTGGACCGGTGGTGCTCCGCCGTCGCCGTCGGCGGACAAACGGGCTGACTCTCCTGCGCGTCCCCCTTTCACACACTACAAAGCTCCTTTCGTACAGCAAATTGCAGCAGTCTAGCGTTTTGGGTTTGTTGGGTGTTTGCTGTTAGGCACGTCTGTGGAGTGTTGTGGGTAGTGGAACAACTGGACCTTGTTTGAATAAGCCGCTGAGTCGAGTCGTGGTGTCGCCCCCCCCCCATTCTCATTCGCCCACTTGCACAGCCTAGGATTCACAACACGTTTCATACGATGGACGGCCTGCACGACATGAAGGACAAGCGTTCAAGGAGGTTGAGCGAGATCAAGGCGTTCTCTGGAGACGCTATGGTGGACACCACGCCCAGTGAGGCGAGCGAGGTGCGTGTGTATCGCAAGGGGTCTGGGGCTACTATCCCGTGCATGCTTCAAACCCCGGCTCAAACCGTGTCCCCTTGCCCTGCAGCAAGACTTCAACGTCTGCTGGATATGCCTGGACACGGAACGCACTGATGCTGCGCTCACGCAGCCCTGCGCCTGCCCCAGATACGCCCACTCGCAGTGCCTTGCCCGCTGGCAGCTTCAATCCGCTGGGACAAGGTACGGTTCAAAACTAAACTGGGACAGCCACCGCCCTGCATTGCCTGAACGCGTGATCACACGAGTGCCTTCCTTTTCACCCTGCACTGCTGCTGTTGCTGCGTGGGCTGCGGTCCTTGTCACGCGTTCTTGCAGTGGGGGTGGATGGGACCCCACTTTAAACCGTGTGTAAAACGCGTTCTCTGTGCCCACAGGAAGGAGTCCCACTGCGAGTTCTGCGACCGCGCCCTGCCAGACTGGAAGCGGATCCTCACCCCTCGGTGCGGGGCCAACGCCCCCGCCGTGATGAACGTCAACTTTGACGGTCGCACGTACTCCTTTGAGGTGAAGCCTGGTGTGGAGGGCTACCGCCAATTCACAGAAGCCATTCGCCGGGCATTCAGCCTCCCCGACGACAGCGAGCTCAACATCACCTTCACCTGCGACGAGCCCTACAGCGCCGGCAATGCAGGTGAGCCCCCTGCTTGATCAGCCCCGCCCTTGTTGCCCTTTTACTCATGGGAACGTGCCCCTGCTTTTGGTGGGGTGTCGGAGTTCTGGGGGCAAGATCACGCAGTACCCTAACGTGTGCCGCAACTTTTGGGGTCACAAGGGATCTATGTCAATAGCGTTTTGCCGCAACCGGCTGCTGTATGGTGTGCGATCTGCGTTGAGACGCGTTCCGGTCGGATTTCGGCGTGTGCATGCATATGGGCGATCCACACGCCCACACACCGTCTCGCCTCGCTTTCAAACTGCTCTAGTCGGGCTGTTGCGAGTTTTATTTCTGTGCCTGACAACCACCCTCTTCCTTTCACCTCATAGGCGTTCCTCCCCCAGTGATCGAGCCCCCGGTCCCTGGTATGTTTTGGGCCCCTTCTGCAAACCCACTGCACTGTGTCTGCAGTGCCCTTTTCTTGTTCTTGTACTTGTGTCTGGGTTGATCAAGTACTTCCCTCGCACACTCCTACCAGCTGTATGTCCCTCCGCCCTCTGCACCCCTGCCTGCACAGTGGCCACCCTCCATCCCCCGCGCCTGCAACCCCCTCCCACCTCCTTCCCACCTGACGCCCCCTTCCCCCCCTCCACAGCCCCCCCACCACCAGCAGCCACGGGACCCCTGCTCACCCTGCAAGGCGCCGGCGCCTACGACGCCGCGGTGCACTGCGCGTCTGTCTCTGCCGCGAGGAGGATGCTCCAGAGCCCCGCGGACCCCGCCCTGCGAGTGCCCGGCCCCCCCCGCCACCCGGGCGGCGCCTCTACTTCCGCTGGAGGTATGGTTTCAGGTTGAGCTGGTCTAGAGTTTACAATTGGTTTTCTCGCTCCCCTGCTGCTCTTGGTGCCCCTCGCCTGTCTTCCCTCTGTCCCAACCTGCTTTCATTCGATGGCCTTCCCCGTCCACTTGCTTTTGCACACCGTGGTCAGCGGTTTCTTATCTACATCCTCTATAGCGGTTTCTTATCTACATCCTCTATAAAACCCTAAACCCTAAACCCTAAACCCTAAACCCTAAACCCTAAACTTCCTCTGCAGAGGGGCCCTACCAAGGGCAGCTGCCGGTGGGCGCAGCGGCGGCCAACGACGGCCAGCAGAACAAGAACAAGCGCCTGGCGGGGCTGGGCAGGAAGCTGCGCACCGCCCTCTGCGACCTGCTCACCATCAAATAGGCCAGAGAATACGAAGGAGAATAAAAGCGTACCGTCGCAGGGGGCTGTGGGGGGTGTCGTGGGGCATACGGGTGGCGGGAGGCGGCTGTTCGACCGCCTGTGCTGTTGAGATGCGTTTGGAGGAGGGGTGTGGCGATACATTGGGAGATACACTGGCAGGGGGGTTTGCTGGGCATATAGGGCAGGGCACAGGGCATACCACCAGCATGTTTGACTGGTTGTATCCCTGCGTAGTGCAGTGTTGCTGAGGTATTGTGACAGCTGGCCTCGTATGGCCCCATGGGATTTTTTTAATCAGTTTTAACAGTTTGGCGTTTGAGGTCGTGCCGAGCGGCTAGCGTTGTTTGGGGTATGAAGGGCTGGGTGCTGCGGCATCTGTTTGCTAGGCATATGGTGCCTTCATCCTCCCAATAGGCCGCTTGTAAGTAGATCAAGGTCATTTAATTTCGTGTAGTTTCTTTGGGTGACGGGGGCCAGTCTGCACTGGTTGGTGTGCGTTTGGAAGCATTGGTCAGGCGAGGTCTGCCAAGCCAGCTGACTTTGATGGGAGTGTGGTTTTGTGCGCTTGCTTGTCTAGGCACAAGCACACAGCACACTAATTGAAGGCAGTGGGTTTGGGAACAACCTGTACACTGTTTTTGGAGGATAGAAGAGTTAAAACAGGGGGCGTTTACAAGGGGCGAGAAGTACTGCTTAGGGTTGGGGGAGTTCTTTATCTTTCTTTTCAGAAAACATCCGCAAAGTTTGAACCAGTGCATGTTTTGTGAAGACAGGATTTGCTGTACCATTTTGCGCAGGATTGCAGGTGTGTGTGCGCTGCTGAGTCAGTATTGTTTGCTGATTCAGGAGGCGCACACAGGTTTTTGGGTGAATAAGCGCAGAGTCTCGACCCCCACATACTTTCCTTTCTGCAGCTAGTTAGCCACCTGCCCAGCCACGTTTTGTGTTAGGTACCTTGGTACAACACCACTGCTGCACGTGCTGCGTATACAGAGTATACGCAAGAATCTATCTGGAACATTGGAAGCTTAGTACGTATGACGTTGCTTATATCACCCCATTTAAGTTGGTTTCAACAGTACAGCGTGGTTATGCATGCCATACAGGCAGTCGACAGGTCAAGTACAGCAGTTCACTTTGGGTTTACTTGGGTTCAAGTCCATTTCTACCAAACCCTTGGGGCCACGGCTCGTTGAACATGGTGTTGTGGCTTTCAATCGCTCGGGTAAAACCATACTTGTCAACTGGTGTCCCACATTGTGGACTTTGCGTCTTGCCACTATGGTCAGTCCCAAGGCTTCCAGCTGTGCAGCGCCAGCGTGTCAGTGGCCGCTTCAGCGAGCCAACTGGGTTAACCCCAAACCTAAACCCTAAGCGTCCCAATTTGGGTGCCATTGCCATGTGAGTGCCATACCAGCCAGGGGTCACCTCGAAGTTGTCCATCACCCAGTGTGATTTTCCTGCTGTGCCCATATCCTTTGCCTGCACCTGCTGTGCACAGCTTCACCTTTGTCCACCGGCAGCAGTGGAGTGAAAAGGTGAAAAGGGAAATAGCGTGAGGGGAGTAAAAAGTGGGAGTGCAAGCTGCCCAATGCACAATACTGGCACCTTTCTTGTGAAGTGTACCACAATTTGCTGTGTCCACAGCTCTTGTGTGGAAATTGGGGCGGCACCGGCGTTGGTACGCAGTATTAAAGGGACTTCCTGACCACCCTTTTTCAGCAGGGGCCATCTCACAGCAGATGCAGTCGTTGTGCAGTGGTGGCCCATACCCGCCTTGCTAGCTGTGCGTACCCTGCGAAGCCACGATGAAGGGTTTTTTCAACAAGTTCGCCCAGCCGGTGGGCAAGAAGCCCTCTGATGAGGCCAACCTGCCCGACCTCTTATCTCGGGCTCAGTCAGTGCTGCAGCAACTACGGAGCTCTGGAGCCCCCGACTTCCCTCTTTTGAACGAGGCTACTCGAATAGGTGGGTGCAGACGTTCCATACTTTCTCAGTCTGTTGCAGTTGAGTTCCACGGCATCTCATGCGGGAAATCAACGTAACGGCATTCGCAAATGCCCATATGCGTGCATATAGTAGCTCGACAAGGATCAGTGTTCTGCATGCACATAGCACCTGGCAAGCGCTTGTGTCGTAGCTTGTGGTGTACCTGTATGTAACCATGTCCTTGTGTAGCAGTACTGACGATACTAGTGAGATCCTCCTCGTCTTTAGCCTAAAGTTTGGGTGAGTTCCAAAAGCAAGGGTGTTGTTTACCTTCCTCCCTTCCCCTGCAGTCCAACAGATGGAGATCTCGGTGGTGAAGATGCCCGACAGCGATGGCATGAAGCCCGTGTGGAAGGAGCAAGTGAGTGAGGTCCATCGGGAGCTGCAGACAGCCACCCAGAAGATGCTGTCAGAGTCTACCACCGCAGATGTGGCTGCGCTATCACCAGGTCAGTATGTCAGTTACAAGCATTCCAGCAACACAGCCAGGATTGCAGTCAGTCTTGCACATGCGGCGCCAAGCAGGCGCTCTCACCAGGTAGCTGTACCAGGGCTTGGGTACATGAACTGGATCAAACTTGAGTCATGGATTGGCGGACCTCTCATCCACCAGAGTATTTGGGGTGGCTGGGTGGTTGGAAGAGATGGCCCTGCGAGGTGGGTTCTTTGGGACATGGTGGTGGATTGGATGGGTTGGATGGTCATGCCACTGGCCATAGCGTGACTACTTCTGTTGAGAACTTCGTGTCCCCCGTTCTCACTAACTGACTGTCTCGGCAGGTTTGACACCCGTGGCTAGCTCCGACCGCGAAGTCGCCCAAATGGCGACTGGCATGCCGGGTCCTGCAAACAGCGGAAGTGCTCCTACCGGAGGTTTTGACCTGTTTTCGGGTTTGAACCTGGTCGCAGAAGATGCTGCATCTGCACAACCACCTCAGCCTGCACGGGAACCGGCAGCTGTCCCCTCCTTTGCGCCCCCAGCTGCCACCTCCAGTGATGCCAACAGGTACAGGGCTCCTAGCGTCGCCATGTACGGTTTAGGGTTTGGGTAACGCCGGATGCAAACATATAAATGCTGGATTGCTGGAGAAGTGAAGCCGCATGACTTAATGGTTGTTGATGTTGCATTTACCATCTGGCATTCAAAACGCGGCATGCACACCAAATTTCCACACAGCGGGTGTCGGGTCCTGCCATCCCTGTTGTGCTTAACCACAGATGCACAGCTGCGCACCCTCATGCTGGTGGGCATGAAGCCCATCCTTGTCATGAAAATCAACATCCCGGGATGACAATTAGTTAGTTAGTTACATGCATTCCAGCAATACAGCCAGATTAGTAATGCCAGGGATGACAATGCCAGGGACCTATACTTCACTAGGGTTCTATACACCGTTGGAATCTACTTCCTAGCATCATTATGCGGGGTCCCGGCGTTGCCTGTCATTCCTGCTTGCCGCCGGGTGTGCCACGGTTGAACAAGGCTCATGCTGGTGGGCATGGCGTGCAGGCTTCCGATCGACGAGGCCCTGTTTGCTGACCTGTCAAGCCTGGAGGTGACACCCAGTGCCCAGGAGGAGCAGCCGACGCTAGTGACAGGTACGTACGCCAAGGGGGCATGCATGCGATGACTAAAATTCCACACTGGGCATGCACCTCGGCAATTTCCAGCAGTACAGCCGGATTCGCCATGCAAATTAACAGTTTTAAATATTGCCATTTTAGCTGAGCGCCTGCTTATGCCATATCGTTGGTGGTATCATTCAGGGTTGGCAGCCAACAACCGCTTGTAGAGGGGGAATGCATGCATCCATGACTAAAATTCCACACGGAGCATGCACCTGGGCAATTTTCCGCACATGTGTCCTGCCATCACAATGCTGCTGCATGCGTCTTCCACCTGCATCCAACGTAGAACAATAAAAGTACCTGTCCCGGCATCATGGGCTGGCTGGGCATGTAGACCCGCATACTATGCATAAATGCATCCCCCCCCCCCCTCCCCCCCCCGCATACTTAGCATAGAAGCAATGTCCCCGCATGCAGCTGCTAGCATGGAAAGCATTGGGAGCCGGTCCAGCGCCCACGCGCCTGCGATGCTCCCCACAGCCCCCTACACATTCACGCCAGTGGACCCCCCACCGGGCCCCAGCAGCGCCATACCGCCTGCCCGGCGAAAGAAGAAGGTGACCCGCAGGGTGGGGTATGAGCGGGAGGCGGAGGGGGAGGGGGACCGTGCCAGCGTCAACCAAGGTACGACAATGATTACAGCTTGTGTTCACATGTACATGGATGCCAGCAAGGCACCTGGATTGGGCGTGACCGGCGGCAGGCTTCTATCCTGGCACCTTTTGTGCCATTTATTGGTGCTGGATGCTAAATGCCCATGTTGGATGAGCACAGTAATTAATTGGGCCAACTTAAGGTAAAGTGGCAGACTTGGACAAGTTCTGAAAGTGAAATAGGGATGGGGGCCAGGACGTTTTAATGAAGTAAATTGCCCTGAAGCATTAAATGTGCATTTTTGGGAAATTTGGAAACAAAACATCAAATTTATTTTGTTGCAGGTGGCGCCCCCACCTACTCGGCACCCACCCACAGCCAGATGAGCACCCACCACAGCATGGCCAGCAGCCTGTCCCTGCGCACCAACTCAGCCACAAGCATCAACTCCCTGGAGGCCTCCTCCGCCTCGCCACGGGCAGCCGCAGCGCACGTGCACCTGCCCGAACCTTTCCAGCTACCCACCACCACCGCCACCACCACCCCATCTGCATCACCGGCAAGACCAGCTGGGAGTGAGACCAGCGCGCCAGCGCCCGCTGTGCTACCATCCAAGCCCGCGCCACCAGTGTACAGCCCCAAACCGGATAGCAAGCCCTCACACCCTCCCGCACGCCCCACCACCCCACCAAGCCCCGCCCCTGCGCCGGCGCCCAAACCCGCCCCCCCACCGGCACCAACCCCTACACCAGCACCAGCCGCCAGCCGCCCCGCGGCGCCCCGCACCTTTGAAGATCAGGTGGCCGCCATCTTGGGTGATGCCGACCGCCACGTGGCGCGGCTGTGGGGCGACATGTCGGCGGCTCGCGAGCGGGAGGCGGCGGCCAAGCAGCAGCGCCGGGGGCTGCTGGCCAGGGTAAAGGAGCTCACAGGTGGGTGCCTGCGGCGGGGTTGGGCGTGAACTCCCAAAGTGGGAGCCGGTGGGGGGGAGCGGGTGACCTGCATCCCCAAATTCTGCAAAAGAAATAGCTATTACCGTATGACTTATTTCCGTCAGTGGTGGCGGGCCCTGGGTTTAATTATGTCAGTGAAAGGAGCCTATGAGGGGTGCAAGTACGTCAGTGTACTTCAGTGTATGAAGTTATATGCATCTTTTTTCATACAATGGACTCACATGAGCATATGGAAATATATGCATCTTTTTTCATACAATGGACTCACATGAGCATATGGAAATAAATGCATGATTTGCAGTTGCAATGTATTCACATACACATAACCACGCCACTCGTCTTTCTCTTATTGCAGCCAGCATCAACCAGCTGGAGCAGGCCGAAGCCCTGGCGGTGGAAGCCGAGGACTTTGACTCAGCTGCCAACCTAGGTGCAGAGCTGGATGGCCTCAAGGACCAGCTCACAACCTTAGAAGGGTCGGTGCGGGGCCTCGAGGCGGCGCGGGAGGGGGCTGTGGAGGCATACGCGGCTGCAGCGGGGGCGCAGGCAGGGTGCTGGCGGGCTGCGGCGAGGGAGGTGCAGCGGTTGGGACAACAGTCGCAGGCCAAGCTGGGTCAGGCAGTGGAGGCAGCTGCGCTGGTGGGTATGGCAGGAATTCTGACCAAAACCCTAATGGGTCTGTAAATACATTGCAGATTGTGTACATTTTATTTGTGTACAATCTTCGAAAAGACGACAAATCCTGATCAGCTAGGGGTTAGTAGGGGTTTGGCGTCTATGGTTCTCTTGCGGAGATCCTGATCTGCTTGTTTTGTTTGTTGAAGATGTAATCTATGCTGATAGTGCACCCCTCTCCGTTCCCCCTAAGTTTTGTAGCTCACACCCACCCCCCTGCTATGCAGATTGCGCGCGATGCTGAGGCCGCCGCATCTCATGGCGCTGAGCGTGTTGATGGCCTGCGTGAGCGCATCGCACGGCGCCAGCACATGATCGCAGAGGAGGAGGCGGCTGTGGCGCGCAAGGTAGGGTGCCAGGGGTAACATGGTAGCTTGATTTCTCTTTGTAATATAAGCTTTAAGGTGTTTCGCAAGGTAGGTACTCAGTAGGTTTTGCCCTGTTTTGAGGACGGTATAACCTGTTCATTGCACGGTGGGCCGACCCCGTAGGACTTTAGGATAGTAGTGAGATTATGGTGATCATAAGACTCATTTATAGTAATAGGGAAGTTTCGATTTTTGGGAATTGAAAATGCTGGTAAAGCATCAAGTGCTGTTTGGGAAGAATGTGTGGCCTGCAGGTGGAGGAGGTCACTCGATCAGCAGCTGGTGAGCGAGCGGCGCTGCAGGCGGTGTACGATGACCTGGCGAGGGAGGTCGAGGAGCTGAGGTGCGTGAGTTGGCACAAAATATTAGGCATGTGTTTTAAAATAATATAAAACATCACCAATCATTACGTGACATGACACTAAATGGGGCTGCATGATGCTACAGTGTTGCGCCATTCATCCCACCGATTCCCACAGCGCATCACCAAGGGCGCTTCTAGAGCAAATGAGCGCTCAACCCTGGCTCAACCGTTGATCCTGAGGTCTGCAACCTTGGCATCCTTCTTGCAGGGCGCTATTGGAGCAGAAAGAGGCGTCCCTGTCCCGCGCAGCCGCCCAGCTCCTAGCTCAAGACGAGCGCCTGGCCCTAGCCACAGCCAAGTACCGCAAGACGCTGACTGTGCTGGAGGAGGATCACCGCCTGGTGGCAGCAGATGAGGCTGAGCTGGCGGCTGAGGTGGCGGCGCTGGAGGGGGAGCGGGCGGCTGCGGAGGGGGCGGCGGCGGCGGCGCAGGCGGATGTGGGGGCGCTGGAGGAGCAGGTGGGTGGAGTGGGGTGGCCGGGGCGGAATGTAGTCAAATTACAAAGGAAAGAAACGATTTACATGAGCAAGTAAAGCGTTTGTACATTGTCCTGTGTTCCCTCCCTGTCAGGTGCATCAGGCGGCAGAAACAAAACAACTTCCACACCTCACTGGTACGAATGTATTTACGTTGTCTAATGTTATTTTCTGCCCGGTCAGGTGCGCCAGGCGGCAGCCAAGTGCAGCGATCTGGAGGCACAGGCGGGTGCGGCCACCGCCCAGCTCGCGGCTGAGCAGGCGGTGCATCGGGCGCAGCTGGCGCTGCGTGGGGCGGAGGACCAGGCACTGGCCAGGCTGCAGGTGGGTGTGAAGGGGTTGGTGGTGGTGCATTGCTGTGGTGGTTGGGGAATGTTGAAGGGCTGGCTTATGAAGCATCTGCAGAATTGCTCGCATTAGGAAAGCATTTTGAGAAGCATCAGCTACAAATGCATGATTCAGTACAGAAATCTAACCCGAATGCTTTGCACAAGCATCATGCCACAAAAAGAAACACTACTGGCTGTAGTGTTTCTAAGAATATACAAGGGAGGAAACAGACAAGCAAAACCCTGTACTCTACCCTAACTCCCCTCACCCTCCACCGCAGGACGCCGAGTCCCAGCTGGCGGGTGTGCGGGAGGCTGCGCGTGAGGTGGGTGCAGGGCGCGCACAGGCCCAGGCGCAGCTGCTGGCACTGGAGGAGGGGGTGGCGGGTGCGCGCAGGCGGCTGCCGGAGCTTGAAGCGGATAAGAAAGCAGCGGCGGCAAAGCGGGTGTGTGGTGGTGGTGGGTGGTGGTAGTGGTGTTGGTGGTGGTGTTGGAGTGGGGTGGGGTGGGTAGAGTGGATGCTGATGGGGTGGTGCGTGTAGTGTAGGGGCCGTGTAGGCTGCTGTGTAGGGACGTGTAGGGATGTGTAGGCGTGTGTATGGCACACCAGTTTATCCAAAAAGCTGCTGAACTGGTTGTCCTGTAGGCCTCTGTGCAGGGGCCTGTAGGGGTGTGTAGACTTCTGTGTAGGGGCGTGTAGGTGTGTGTAGGGTACAACAAATTTCTCCAAAGTTGCTCAACTTACTGTACTGTAGGGATATGTGTAGGGACGTGTAGGCGTGTGTAGATTTGTGTGTAGGGGCGTGTAGCCGTGTGGAGGGTACAATAAATTTCTCCAGAAGTTGGTCAATTTACTGTACTGTAGGGATCTGTGTAGGGACGTGTAGGCGTGAGTAGGCTTCTGTGTAGGGGCGTGTAGGTGTGTGTAGGGTACAACAAATTTTTCAGAAGTTGCTCAACTTGTTGTACTGTAGGCTATATTGTAGGGACGTGTAAAATTTGTTGTCCCGCAGGCTACTGTGTAGAGCCGTGTTGGCGTGTGTAGGCGTGTGTAGGGTTGTCCTCTCTATTCACCATGCATCACACACCTTGCCCCAGCAACCACCATCCCCACCTCTCAGGACTTCAAAGAGGCCGCCCGCCTATCCGCCGAAGCCAAGGCTGCAGCCGCAGACATTGAGGGTGCCGAGGGGCGGAGACAGGAGCTGCTGGCTACTATAGCAAGCCTGGAGGCGCAGGAAGGGGAGCTGGAGGCGCAGGCGGGGCCCCTGGAGGGGGCGGTGGTGGGGGCCAGGGGGGATGCGGGGCTGGCGCGGTGGCGGCGGCTGCAGGTGGGTGGTGGGGTCGGGTGGGGATGAGGGTGGTGGGTTGTGAAGGGGGGAAATATTTGAGGATGCGGTGCTTTGATGGAGTGAAGCAAAAAATGAAGACAAAAAATCATAATCCGCATTATCATTTGTTTGAATGTTGGCGTTCATAGGTGTCACCCGGGACTTGCGCCGGCATATTGGTTGTTTGTATATATTCCTAAATTCCTAGATTTATAATTTGTCGTGGCAAATACAAGGGTTTTAATTCGTTTTGCTTTCCCGCCAGGTGTACCTCCGGGATCTGCATCAGCAGCTGGAAGCTGCCGTGGCAGGGGAGGCATTCGACGATGCTGACTCCCTGCAAACTGAGATAGACGTGACAGCCGCAGAGGCGGAGCACCTGGCAGCAACACATGGCCTCACAGACGCCGACCTCCCCGATATGGCCGATCTACAACCACCCCCTCCTGGGGAAGTAGTTTCAGTCTCCACTGGTGGTGCACCGGTGGAGGGTGGTGGGGTGGAGTCGCAAGTGCAAGTGGGTGAGGGGGGTGGTGAGGGGTCTGCGCCAGGCGAAACGGTGCCAGGTGGCAGTACACCACTGGATGAGGATGGCAGCGCCATCCTTGGGGGTGCAGGGGAGGCGATACCCGCCATCGACGAGGGGGGGAATGAGGAGGGGGTGGTGGGGGATGTGGAGGGTGACGGCCCAGCGGAGGTGGCTGTGGCTCAGGACAGCCGGTCAGAGTACCCCCAAGGGGGGGAGGAGGAGGAAGAGGAGGAGGGGGAAGCAGGGGGGAGTGGCGCCGCCTCCCCACCACTGGCGCACAGCCCGCCCGACGCGGGTGAGAGCCCCTCTGAGCAGGGGCCACCTGGCGAGCATGTGGGACACGAGGGCGGGGGCCACCTGGCGCTGCATGTGCAGAGCGGGAATGGGGATGGGGACATCACGCCACGCGCCTCCACCGCCAGCCTGAGCGAGGTGTCCCTTTCAGCGCCAGGCAGCCGAGTAACCAGCCAGGCGAAATTGCCAGCCAGTGATGACGCACAGCGGGATGACCTCTCCAGTGATGTGGGTGCACCCTCTGTCCCTGCTGAGGGTGATGGCTCGAAAGGGGGCAAGGGGGGTGGGGATGTGGAGGCCTCAGGGGAGGAAGGGGGTGCCTCGGCTCAGGGGTGGAGCGTGGAGTCGCAAGGGGGGCGCACCAATGAGCTGGAAGGGGAGGAAGCATTGGATGAAGAAGGGGAGGAGGAGGGAGAGGTGCTTGATGATGTTGATGTCCACCCAACCCTTGAGGCTGCCGAGCTCCACCTGGGTGGTGCTGACGTGGCGCCACAACAGGCTGACGTGGCAAATCGGCATGGGGCTGAAGGTGACGTGGCAGGACAGCATGCAACAGAACCCGAGGTGGCGCCACATCGTGTGACACAACCTGTTGGGATTCCTCAGATGCCGCCAGGCAGCCCCAGCGGGGATGATCCGCATGCGATGTCCATCCCCAGCTATTCCAGCACCAGCTTCTACATCCCTGAGCCCAGCATCGTCATCCCAGACTATGCCTCGCCCCAGAAAGATTTGGGGATCCCAGACTATGGCGCACCAGCATCGGCTTCAGTGGGGGGTGGTGATGCAGAATTCGTGATCCCTGATTACAGCGCCAGTGTTGAGGTGGAGGGGGAGGTGGGGGATGGGGGTGGAGACCAAGGGGGTATGTCCATTTTTGAGGGACTGACCCTCACAGGGTAAGCCAGTGCCACTGGCAAGGGCACCACCTTGAACCAGATCTCTAGCTCGGCATCGCGCCACTGGTTGCCAGGGTGGTCATGGGCAGTATTTTGAATGTTGGCAGACCCTTGTGGTGTTCATACTCAGGCGCGGTGGGCGGTGCTGCTGGTGGTGCTGGAGAGGCTTTGGGGCCTTGATGTAAGCTCCCAAACTTTGAGTTGAGCCTTTATGTTCACAGCCTGTCCACTGTAGCCCACTACACTGCCATTGCTCTTCGTTTGCTGTAACCAGCAGCACACTGTCAGTGCCTTTGTTGCCCTGTAGCAAGGCTGCTATGCAGCCTGCTTAGTAATCGTCAGAGCGCGCAGACGCGTACGTTGGAATAAGAGCCCGCCTGCTGATCCAGAGCGCCATGACTCGTGGCATGAGCTAGCTGGCTTGCTTGGCTCAAACCCTAGGGCAGGGTTTCTACTGGAGTAACTTCTGGAATTGGAAGGTGCTGTCCGCCATAAAGCACTCCAGAGTCGGGAGCCAAGCCCTGTAGACGTGATTGCTGGTTGTTTGCATGCAACCGAGAGTCTGCAACCGATCGTAGCGTGTGTGGTGCGGAGTCCTTTTGCAATAAGGCGCATATAGATGCAAGCGGCGTTGGGAGGACCCCATTGAGGAACCATTCGGAACACACGGTCTATGCAGGTGGGTCGGCAGTAATAGTACTGCAACGATCCCTCGGATTACATCCACAGGTTCATGTTCCTTGAGCTGCAGGGCTGTTGGTGGGTCTTTCTGCAACATACATGATTTGCTCCAGGTCGGGAAGGAGTGATCATGCAACCAATCACACCAATTCTAAGTCGTTGATTTCATTTCCAAGCAAACCTGGCAGTTATGCAACGTACTATGGTTTCGATCAGCGGTTGAGGCGAATGGGTAGCCCCGGGGTTGCCCTGCATTGCCTGATGGGAGATGGGTTGGTATCTGTGATGGTTTTTACTACCTGTCTCGCTGGAATGCTGTCATGGCCTTCATAGTACTTGCGGTGGTGTTATCCCTTCTCACAATCCACGAAAAGGCTGGTCTTATGGGTGTGGTGACGTTCAGCGCATCACAAATAGACTTGGGCAGCAGTGCACACTCACATGGGGAACCCATTGTATGCCATGTCCCTGTAGCATGCACTGCAGTGTCTGATGTCAGACCTACCCAGCCCAGCTTTTCTCTCCCATCGAGTTGGTCCAACTAGTAGGTGAGCCGGGGCCTTACTGCATGCGTGGAGGAGGGGGCCCTGCTACTATTCTCAATGGCATCTTTTATATGTTGTCATTCACTGCAGGTCAACCCACTGCTGGCCAGCATCAAACTCCTGGCCTCACAGTGACTGTGCAGATCAGCCAGAGTGTGCACACCCAGCAGCAACACCGGCACCACTGGTACATACCAGCGCTGCACCAGCGGTAGCCATACTTGCCAGGCGCCCACCAGTAAGTTCACACAACAGCTCTACTGGCACACCCTTTAGCGCAGGCTTGGGAGCAGTGGTGCCCAGCTCCATGTTCCTTTTGCTACTCAACTTGCGTTCTCATTTCTTCTCAGCCCTGGCCCACAATGCACATTGGGGATGGTCGATGCATCTGCATTGGCAAAAGGATACCAATACCAAGACAGAAGGTTGTGCTGCTGTCTTGACGACTGCTTGTTGCTGCAGGCTCCCCAGATGCAGCAACAACGGGTGAGCAGCGCTGCAGTGGCGCTGCTCATGGCAGTGACGCTGCTGTTGGTGGCAAACCCGCAACCTGCGCAGGCCATCAGCTCTAAGTGCAGCGCCTGTAGAGCAATCACTGTACGCACTGCTATTGTTGTGCAATCATGTGTCTGCCATAATGCAAAGTGCAAAATCTCGTCTAAGCCCTGCAAAGCAATGCCCTAAACCTTAAAGCGTACATACATGCCTGTTGTCTGCAACGCACCTCAAACCTTAAATCCTGTACCAAAAGCCTTCACTCCGAATCTTAAATCAGAATCCGCAGCCTCCCTGTCCGCCTCCCTGTGCAGCGTTATATGCAGCAGATTCACGTGGAGATTTATTTAAAACCCTGCAAACCCATGTCCTAAAAGCTTAGACCTGAAAACCCTTGACCTCGAACCACAAAACCCTGTGCAGCAAGGGAGAATAAGAAGCCACGCTTACCTCAAACCCTAAATCCCAGACCCTAAACCCTAAATGGTCTCCTGTGCAGCGCGAGATCCAGCGGCGGCTGGACATTGAGAAGCCGCGCAACCACCTGGACATGCGCCACAGGCTGGACGCAACGGGCAAGCGCTACGGGCCGGTGATAGAGTACAAGTGAGTGCGAGGAGGAGGGATTGTGGGGTGCAGGGCTGCGGGTGTGAAGGGTGGTGCTGGCGGAATCCAATGCAAAAATTGGGATAATATTAGTGTCTTAAATGATATGGTGTGTGTCATTTGGAGATGCGCCACTGGCAGGAACCTCTGTGGACCTGTACTACAGAGAGGGTGGGGCGCATGGGGTGCTGGACGATCTGTGTATGCCGATTCAACCTGATTTAATCTGATCCAACATGGTCCAATCCTTGCAAAGTCAGCGAGCTGCGCATTGTGGAGCTGCTGGACGATCTGTGCGATTACACAAAATCACATGCCGATCCAATCTGATCCAATCTGACCCAACCCTTGCAGGATCAGCGAGCTGCGCATCGTGGAGCTGCTGGACGATCTGTGCGATGAGATGAAAGCATTCTCCTTTACTGCGATCAATGACACCGACAGCGGCGAGCGGCGGTGGATGTATGTGCACCGGGAGGACCTGCCTTCGGGTGAAACGGTGCGGCTTGGTATCTGGTCAACCGGAATTTCGTGAAACGGCGTGGGTGTTTTATATAGTGGGCAGTTGTGTACTTGTTATTCCAGCCAAATATAGCAAGGTCTTAGCAAGGTCAGCAGTCAGCAGTCAGTCTTGCACACATGGCGCCAGGCAGGCGGTTTCCTGGCGCGGCTGTACCATTGCGTACCCTACATCCTTACCCTAATCCATACACCATGCGCGCTTGTAGCCAGGGTTTTGGGAGGAGAATTTAGGTAGCACCAGTAACCTGAATGATCAGATGAAGTTGTATATTTTACAGGTAAACCGCCTACCATACGTACCCACCTTGGTGAATGCACGCGATGACGAGCAGTCCAAAACCCGCGCCGTGTGACCACTCTAAACCCTACACCCTACTGCCTTCCTCCCCTAGATGAACACGCGCAACGCTAAGCAGCACCAGCGGCGCAAGCGGCATGATTACTTTAAACCCTAAACCCTAATCCCCTTGCCGTGGCCAGGTGAACACGCGCGATGCTGAGCAGCACCAGCGCCGCAAGCAGCTTGAGAACTACTGCGGGCGTGCGCTGGAGGAGCACGAGGAGGACATCGCGCATGTCATCAAGGAGGGGGTGCAGCCAGAAGGTGAGGGGGATGGGATTTTGGGGTGTGCATGATGAAGGGTTTGTGGGCTGTATGGGTGGCGACCCACGATTTAGAGGCGGGTGAGGGGTGGTTGACGCATGATTGGGGGGCGCGGGGGGGGGGGGGGGCTCAAACTTGTGGCGGGAATCTAATGCCCCCGCATATTTCCCTTAGTTCATCCTTAAACAGTACATTGAATGTTCCTCATAAATTCTCAATCCCGTGTCCTTGCTCGCACTGAAACATGCACCGTGGTTTTCCTTGATCCTAACCCTTCGCTGTGGTTTGCCCCGCAGGCCTGCACGCCGCGGTGTGCATTGGCATGCTCAAGGCGTGCGGCGTGAAGAAAATGGTGCCCGGGGAAGGGGGGCTTCCAGAGGCTGTGCAGGATGCCAAGGACGACTTGTAGCAGGGGGGGATGGTGCCGGGGTGGGGAGGGGTGCAGGGGTGATGTGCTGCATGGGATGCCACGGGGATGTGTGAGGGACAGGGTGGAGCGGTGTAGCACTTTTTGCTGCACAGACACGCCACGGGGATCGTGCATGGGTTCAGGGGTTCACTAAAATTACTGCAGTAACCGCAAGATTGACCCGTTTCAAATATTATTCGCCAGTCATTGAATACTCATAATTCAATGCAATTTGCAAGTGGTGTGCAGCACCCTCCTGGCTCATGAAACGTCCAGCGCAAATTTCAGGTAGCTCCCGAATTATGTTTTAAACCATGATTCTTGTGACGCGAAAAAAGGTGACCATACTGGTTGGCAATCGTGACCCGGGTGTAAGACGTATTCAAACTGCAATTAAGAATGCCTTGAGAGGCACATGTGCACGTGCACGTTAGTGTGCAAGTTGCCTGCTGCCCCTGAGCCTCAGGGGCCCTCGCCCGGCGGCTGGCAGCTTCAGCTAGTAGGAACTTCTAGAAGGTGGAATCCATCCGATGCCGTGGCCCAATGACCAGCGCCTTCAAGTTGATAATCCAATTGGCTTGAGCCCCCGAACCCTGAACATATCCTCGTTCCGCGTGGGTTGAACTGCCTGTACTAGATATACTAAAGTCTGCTTAAATGCAGCACCAGGTTCTGCCTAGGCTAAGCCTGGTGCCTGTGAGCTCAATGGCAAAACCTTGCAGCACTGATGCAGGGCCTGGCACGGAAGGAAACTTCATTACCCTAGTATGTACTTGGGGTCCCCTGATGTGAGGCCCTCCCTAGCCATTGCCACCCTGAGAAGGCCCCCTTTGCTGCGTTCAAGTTACCATATCATGGTATCCGATACGATAACGACGCCGTCTTCTTTCAACCCCACTTCAGGCGCATAGCAATCCACTATTTAATGCCAAATCTCCCAAGCCCCCCCTCACCACACACACACCCTAAATGCACTTTCATCATTGCTGCCCCCCTGCCACCGCGCCCCCCTCCCTGAGCTGCGTGGATGAAATATCCGCCCTGAACTCCCCCTCGGGGATCCCCTCAAACAGCCCCTCAAGCCCCTCGGGGATTGGTATGGATTCCAGGCCACGGAAGGCGCCGCTGGGGTCCACGCGCCCAGCCACAAGGAACCTGCACCCAGAGTTCAGGGTTTAGGGTTAGCATTGGTGTCCAGGATAATCATCATGGGAGCAAGGGACTTGCAACGCACCCAGCAACAAGGGCCATGTTGTGACATAATTGGGGTTTGAGGTTTGGGTGGCTAGGGGGTCACTGTTGGATTATGCATCTCGCAAGGATGGGGCGCCACATGCCACAGTCATGGAGGGCAAGCGAATGATTGTAGGCATTGCCAGCGCTTAGTCCATTCATCTTCATGCACTTGCAAAGGCTTGCCTCAGCAGCAGGACAAAGAGTGCACCACGGTCAGGGGGACTAGAATAGGACTAGAATAGGTCCTATTCTAGTCCCCCTGCCACGGTAGGTGTACCTCTCCCGCATTGCCATACCCTACACCACACACCCTACCAGGGTATTCCAACCTTGCCAATACCCTGTTTCTTTCTAACTAGGGTATCACCCCCAACGCACCTGCAACCCGCGTGCCTGAGCGCAGCAAACTGCACCACCATCGGCGTGACACCCCCGTAGTATCTCGGCTGCACCAGTCGCTCCGCAGTGTCGTGCCCCACCACAAACACGCTGCCAGGGAAGAGGTGGGCCTTCTGGGTGAACAAGGGGGCCTGTGGGGGGTGCAGGGCAAAGATGTTTAGGGTTTTATAGTTTAGGGTTTTAGGGCCTTCTGGGTGAACAAGGGGGCCTGGCGGGGTGGGGGCGGGGGATGCAGGACAAGGGATTGACTGCCATATTAGGTGGTAGAAACGTAGGGTTCATGTTTTAGGATTTGGGGTGAACCACCGGGCCTGGAGATGACGACAGCAGGAGGGTTCCTTAACAACCGGCAATGTGTAGAGGCATGTGGGATTTTGAGTGCTGATGCCCCCACCACCATCCACACCCACCCACCTCCATCATCCACCCCACCAACCTGCGTGACCAGCACCAGCACCCAGCACCCACCACCACCACCATCCCCCCCACCTCTGTAACCACCCCCCACCCCCCACCCCCCACCACCCCCACCCACCTGCGTGACCACCACCGCCAGCCCCTGCCCCTCAAACTGGCCCACCCTGCGCGCCACCTCCCCCAGCGGCAGCAGGCCCTTGTCTGCGTTGCCGACTGACAGCTCAAAGCAGGGCTCAAGGGTGGGGTGCAGCCTGCATGGTGAGAAAATAGGAGGGTTTGTTGGTGGGTATAGGGGTGTTGTGTTGGTTGTGGTTGCGATAGGGGGCATGTGAAATCCCACCGCAGCTCCTGCCAGTGTGCCATGTGAAACCTCAGCCAAAACCTTAGCGCAGCATGCAAGACCCTAGCCAACGCCCCAGCATTCCAATCACCGCACTTCACACCCTCACAACACAAAGCCCTGCCGCACACCCTTGAATCCCTAGCACAACCCTAGCAGTTAAGCTAGCACAATACGTGAAACCCTAGATCGAACCTAGGTGCACCTTGCCACGGCATCCAGCATGCCCCTGTGGTCCTCATGCAGCGGGCTGAATGATCCAGGCAGGTAGATGCGGGAGGGGCGAGGGACGCCAATTATCACTAGATCCCTGCCGTAAACCCTCGACCGCAGCTTGAAACCATAGCCAGAACCCCACCGCAATCCATGAAACCCTGGCCCAAACCCTAGCGCACCTTGCAGCAGCATCCAGCATGCCCCTGTGCCCCTCATGCAGCGGGTTGAATGAGCCAGGGAGGTATATGCGGGAGGGGCGGGGGGCGTCCACCACCACCTGGCGGGCGCTGGCTGGTCCAGAGAACTCCACTGCACTGACATTACCCTCCAGTAGGGATTGGACGGGGTTCTGGAGGGTGGTGCGGTGCTCCTGGGCATGGTAGGCGGTGGATGGTGGGTCAAAGGGAGACACATGGGGAGGAATGTGGTTCTGGTACATATGTAATGGGGCATGGGCCATTTGTAACGCCGCATGGCGGTGGGAAGAACGAGGTGGATTGTGAATCAGATAGTAAATGCTGATGCCATTTACTTTGAACACCAAGCTTGCACACCCTGTCCTCCCCTACCGCCACATTACCTTCGTTACAAATATACCCCCCATCCACCGCCACCACCACACACTCACACACAACACAGCCACCACCACCATCCCATTCCGCACCCACCTCCAGCTCCTCCCCCCCACCCCCCACCAGCCCCAGGTCCAGCGCCTCCCCACCCCCCACCCCACACACCCCCGCCACCGCCTGCACCACCAGCCTGGACGCCACCCCGTCCTCCCCCCTCCGGTCCCTCACCCCCTTGGTCAGCACCAGGTGGTAGGAGGTGGTGGTGATGCCGCTGTGGCTGGACACAAAAATCTGCGGGTGGTGGGTGGGGTGGGTGGGGGTGATTGGGGTTGGGAATTGGACTGGGAAGTAGTAGTAGCATTATGAAAGGAAATGGGTTGGGTATGGGAAGATGTTGTAGGCAACAAGGTGGGGACGCATAAAATAAAAGGGGGCTTGCAATGCATGTCTTTGGGATAATTTTGTGGAAGGCGGCAGAGAGTGCTAAGAGGGGTTTGGAGATGCAGAAAACCTTCTTATGAGGTCCAAGAGAGGGCCATTTACCACGCACCTTGTCCTCCCCTCTCCTTTCCCTATTAGTCACCAGAGCGCAGCTGCACCCTAGGCCAAACACAGGCTCCCCAAACCGCGCAAGTGCAGCGGCGCGGCGGTAGGCGGCCTGCACGGGCACCACAGTGTGCACTTAGTTTAGGGTTAAGGGACCACACACACTGGGGAGGAGGGTACACGACAGCCTCTTCGTACAAGGGGGGGGGCATCTTTAGGGGGAAACACGCGTTTTTGCACACAACTGAGGCAGGCTGTCCCGCCCAACAACCCTACTACAAACACTCAAATCAGGAAGTCTAGGCAAAAACCTGCTGGCAGCCCACCAGAACGTAACTTTAGACCTCTGCTGGCAGCCAACCCTAAAACATAAACCCTGGTACCTGGGCCAGGGCATTCGCAGTGTCCCTGCTGGCAGCCGAGACAGGCTCCCCGCCCAATAGCTGAGCCAAGCAGGCAGGTAAGTATGGCACAGTCACCTCGAGCACTGTGTTGGATGCACCTGCCTCAGTGAGCAGCCAGGAGATGGCCTGCAGGAGGTAAACCCTTGCTTAGGGTTTTGCAACCATGATTGCCGCACCTTGACGTGGCGCATGCATTTCTGCAGCAAGCTGGCAAGGAAACCCTTGCCTAGGGTCTGGGATTTTGAGTCCTGCATCGAACCTGCCTGGCCGCAAGTGTGCCATGCATAGCATTGTGTTTGCACGCACATGCCAAGTCGTGGACAGGTGAAAGTGTTGTTGCGGCAATGCATGCATGGGTGCTTGTGGCATGCACTGCATTGCCCACAATGCATGCATATACCAAGGTTTTGCTGGCGCTACCTGGGAGCCTCCGCCCGTCACGTAGAAGACCCCTTTGCCCTGTGCCTTGTGTATCTCCTGCACCAGGAAAGTGACACCTGGCATCGAGCCCACCACTGTCCCCATGGCAGCACCCCCACTGCCCTGGGAAGGGCGCTGCGTGCGCCGCTTTAGAGCAGAGATTCCACGGTACTGTGGGGGTAAAAGGAGACAAGGGGTAGTGCGGTGGGTTCTGACTGAGCGGAGGAGGTTGAGGCTGGTGGTGGCTAGTGGTATGGCCCGAGGCATCTGCACCCTTGAGACCCTACCAAGGGACCGTTTCTAGGGCGTGCTTCAGTGGAAACAAGCAGTCTTGTTGCACTTGATGCTTAGTACACAAGCCTGTGTCGAAGTACAGCAGTGGTAGCTATTCAAAAACCAGTACTGAATTCTGTTACACCCAGTGGCAGAGAGAGTGGCATGCGTAGCCCTTTGCAACACATGTGATCCTCAGCACTCCTGTTACAGCCTTTACAACCAAGATGTCGAGATACAACAGGCACGGCAGCTTGGAAACAGGTTTCTTATCTCACTGGGCATTGGCTGGATCACATAGTTTGTTGCAATACAGCATGCTGGTACTGTGTTTTCTCTCCATTCAGGCAACACTAATGCACACCCCTTGCACTGGGAAAGCTTCATTCTTGCACTGCAATGGGAAATGCCAAACTATCTTGGCCAAAACCACCCGTTGTTGACATTGGAGAGAAGAATTTTACCACTGGTAGCTTGCCTGGTTGCAAGAAATTGTCCACATCCATACATCACAGAATTTGTTTATATATATTATTCTCCAACGTAGTAATAAAGTAGTGTGTTTGGTTTGATGCAATCACCACAAACTTGTCTGCAAGAAAGTGTAGCTTGTAATTATACTGCAGATATATGCTGCAAGGCATATATGATATACAGCCCTTGGTACACAAGCATACTTCCATCATAATTGTTTATTATCAGCTCATATAGTTACAGTATTGGTCCCAGTATCACACTGGTGGTACAAGTGAGCAACAAGCATTTGTCAACAGCACCCAACTTAATCTTCAGTTATGCAACATTCAACCTATTGTCACTGTCAATGCTAGTAACCCATCTTGGCCAAAAGTACATAGTCATAAGAGCAGCGCAATAGGCCAAATTGTTTCAAGCTGAAAAGTTGTGTTTTACTCAACAGTGGCAAAAACTGCTTACACTACAGACACAACCCCATCAAGATTTAGTCACTGCCACCAATGCCTCCCTTCTCGCCAGACTTGCCAGCAAACTCATCCTTCTCTGGATCACTCTTATCCAGCTGGTCGCCGTAGCGCTCTGCGCGGGTCCGTGCGGCCTTCCTTGCAGACTCCTGGCGCTCCTCGGGGCTGCGCGACGCTGCAACAAAGGGGGAATGGGTCACTGTCCGGTCGAATATTCAAGGCATGAGTAGCAGGCAAGCCACGACATCCAGTATGCAGCGAGTACGATCCAAGCAGAGTTTGGCAAGGGTAGCAAACAACAATGCAATTACTTTACGATCATATAATTGAGATGACAAAATACGGCAACAAATTGCAATAACAACTCTTGTCAACGACAGAACCGGTTCAAAAATACGGCATGCGCCAACTCGCCCAGATGCCCACGAGAACCACCAGTGATGCTGTTGGGATGCTACACCCAACAAGGGCAGACATACGTGGCTATCCTCCTACCCACCTGAGATAGCGCCACCCTTCTGCCCTGCCTCGGACTGCGCAGCCCTTCCTGTGCCAAATGTCTCCTTTGGCTCTCCTGTCTTGGTGGTCTCGCCCTCCACCCTCTCCACATGCACCTGCCCTGATCCGGGCTCTGCACGATGGGCCAAACAAGCGGCGTCAACAAACGATGTTAATTGCAATTGGTTCAAGGTAGAGTGTGGAATGCGGGTCAATTGGGTCAAGTGGGTTTGGGAGGATACGTCTGCAGGGATATCAGCTCAGCATGCAAAGCATACAAAGCATGAGCAACGGGCAACAGACAATGCGGTCTGCAAAAGGATGGTAGATAGACCCAGCGGCACAGGAGATACACGAACATTTAAGTCGTTATCCATTCAGCTAAGCTAGGCTTGCAGACATAACGTACCCTGCTGCGCGGTTCCAGACATGATGGCTGGGTTGATGTGCGGAATCCCTCGAATGCTGGTGGTTGCGAAAGCTTCAGAAACCCGACTTGAATACGAGGCACGAAGTAGGAAGCAGTTGAATGGAGAAACAGCGTTTCTCATGGCCCTTATGTATCCTTGACTCGCTTGTCTCTCAGCAAATGGAGTGGGGGTGGAGGCGAGGGGTTGTCGTGGAAGTGGCGGATTTCCCTGGCTGCTGCTGCGCCATGCTCCGCCCCGCTGCAGCGCTGGTAGAGGGCATTTACATGTTGACTAGACCCTCCTTGACCCACAGCATCGCGCTGGCTCGCAATGGGAACGACCCCCCACCCGCCTGGACGACCCTGCGAAGGAGGCCCTGCCGGAAATGCATGCGATCGGGTATGCCTAGGTACAGCGCAGCTGTAAACCAATGAGAGCACGGCGCTGGGGCCTGGGCTTTGCATGCAGCCACGTTTGCCCACATCACATGATAGCCCATTGTGCCCGAAGCTCACGAGCTCATGAGCCCCATGTCACTGAGCGGCGTGGCCCAAGCCATTGTCAGTCCCCTCGTGAGGCACCCACGTGACGTTTCAGGCGTGGCGTGTCACCCTTAGGGTCAAGTGCTGCAACTGCGAGTGGCCACGGTATAGGGGACCGTATTGTTGCTCTTGTCAGCACCTGCTGCTTGATGGACACCAATCCCTGTCCTTGTCGCCATCTAGGGATCCTTACTTGGGGGCAAACCTAGGACCCCTTAGGGGGCATGTACTACCATTGCTGTACATGTACTTGTACTGCATGTCTTTGCAATGCCATTGGAAACAAACTCGGCCAGTGCAACGTGCTGCCAGCAAATGTTAGCTGCTACAACCTGCTGTCCACTTTAAATGAACAGGCCCGGGCCCCACTTGAGTCAATATGATTGCGTTCATCAGCAGGTCCCGCTAGGGTCAATGGCCATTGGAATCATCCAATTGGCACTCACTGAGGCTGTCAGCCTGAGTGCATCATGCCTCATGCTTGGTGAACACCGGGTGGCAAATTGTGCTACCTAGCCTAGTAGCACGCGCGGTGTGCCGCAACGCGGCGTTGGCAACCACGCTCCGCATATATACCCAGATCTGCATGCAAGCTGCGGCCCGCTGGACCCAGCGCATGCACATGTTACATGAGCATTTTGCTTGAAAGGATCATATCATCAGCTATCACATATAGTACAATGTTATGATGTTGTTACTTCCCATTACAGTAATGAATTGCGGTTGACGATAAGGCACGCATCACGCATACAATATTACCCAGTGGCCATTGAAGTGGGGTGAGGCATTTATCCACCAACACTAAATTGCCTAATTGCGCTGGACCACATTCACTTGCTTGCCATTGGCAGTACCCAGTAGGCGTTACGCTATAAGTCTACACCCACAACCCTAAAACCCCAAAAGTCGTGCCGCTGAAACCAGGTGGCTGAGTGCATACAGGGATAAGAAACGCTACAAGATTCAAAGCCATGGCAAATAAATCACAGGCTCTGACAGAGTCTGGTCTGACCAGCTTACGGAAAGGGCATATCCTAAGCGCGTTAAAAACCCTGCCAGTGTACATACGGCATGAAAACCCTAGGGCTCATCCTGCCCATGTACATGCAACAAGGGCACCTCCCACCAGTACCAACCAACCAACCACTTGCTCAAAACCCACTCAAGCACACCACAGCACGCCATTCAGATTCAGCCAAGCCAGGGGTCATGGTACATGGTTTGCCTGCTGAAAAAACCATGGCAACGCCAAACCTACCAACTACAAAAGACTGAATACCCTACGATAGGTATCCTGCGACCAATCATTTCCACCCAACCCTGCCTCATACTCAACAGCATCAGGTGTGTAATCAACCCTCTGATCAGTTGCAATCAGGTGCGACCACGGCCAATCGTTTGCGATCAGCCTGATTATAATATAGGTGTGTAATCAACACCCTGACCTGGTGCGCACAGCTACGCCTGATCGTTTGCAATCAGGCCAATTATACAATATCTACGCACAGCGCTTTAACGCATTTGCACAACAATTAGCAGCCATTTACCCAAACTGCAAACACTAAAGGACCCTTCCAGACAGTAATCCCCCCAATTACACTATCAGCCAACACCGCTACACTACAAATAATTGATGGCCGGGGCTAATGCTCCGCTGCCCACCCCATCCTGCTACCATCATGCGGGCTCCTGCACTAAACCCTAACTCCACCACGTGCGAGAACCCAAGACTCCGCCGCACCAGTCACCCCCACAATCTCCACCCTATTCCGCCACTACCTGGAAGGAAAATATAGATGTGCACCACCAAAATTCCTCCAGATGCCCCCTCCAAAGCAGGGCAGTTTGGCAATACATTACCCCCGATCCGTCGCGCCTGATGATCACTCCCCACCAATCACTCCACCGTCTGCAGCAGCCCAGACCCCTCTAGCTGCTGCACCACCTCGTAGCCCACGCCAACCTGCACAATCACAGCACGCCACCTGTCAGTATCCCAAGTGAGCGCTAAGTGAGCGCAGATTCAAACAGACGGTAGCTTTCAAACAGGCAAACCTGGACCTGGTTGTCAGTCTCCAGCCAAGGCACATCGCTGGATACATCGAAGGCAAGCGCAGCAACCCTCCCAAACCCCACCAACCCCACTCAGTGAGCAATGCGGCTGCCAGTCTGGCTACACTTACAACGGAAATCCTAGCCATTTAGCTAACCCCTAATCTCCACCAACGCACCAGCGGGTAGGGCGGCGGCTTGTTTGCCACGATGTGGCTCCTGTCCAGCAGCTGGTCCAGCATCTTGGGTGTGACTGTGCCGCTCTGCGCCACGTCATCGCCACCCAGATCTGCCTTGAGCAGCTCCATCAGCTCATCCGCCTTCATGGAGGCTGCCGCGCGCTGCGGGGGGAGGGTTCTGGTTGGGGTTTTGGAGTATTGTTGAATGGTGTAGGGTTTAGATATGCGCTTTCAGCCTTCATAGTGGCAGTGCAGTTTAGGGTTTAGGGTTTATGCTGCAGTGCATCGCCACACAGATCCGCCTTGTCCATGACCTCATGTTTTGGGTGCAAGGGTCAAACCCTAGCCTATGGCCCCCACCTCCTCTCCCGCCGAGATGTCTGTATCCAAGAAAGCCCCCTTCTTGATGACCAGGCGGTTGAGCGTCAGCTTGCGACCCGCCCGCAGCAGCATCTTGCCCTCGACACTGTGTGCAGTCGCCAGGCGCAGCACCAGCACCGGGCGGGTCTGGCCGATGCGATGGCAGCGGTCCATGGCCTGGGGACGACAGGGCAGGGATTTTGTGAGCGAATGCTTGGAAATTTTTGGGAGGGTTTTCGGAGGTGCCTGGGGGGGGTTGTCACGGTTGGGGTAGGTTGTTGGTAGCGGACCACCTGCATGTGAGGGTTTTGTTTGATCCCTAGCCCTTTAAACCCTAAACCCTAGATTCAAAACCCTAACCCAAACCCACCTGCATGTCCTGGTGGGGGTTCCAGTCGGAATCATAGATGATCACCGTATCCGCAGCCGTCAGATTGATGCCCAGGCCCCCCGCGCGCGTCGATAATAGGAACACCGATCGGGTTGGATCGCTGTTGAATGAGTTGATCGCTGCCTGGCGATCGTCCCACTTGACGCTCCCGTCTATCCTGCATGCCTCGTGCCCCTTGCAGGAGAGGTAGTAGTCCAGCAGGTCAAGCATGCGGGTCATCTGCAAAGGAGAGGGGAAGAGAAAGGTGTCATTGATAAAGATCGGGTGATTTCGCAATTGAACCGGAGGGACTAGAATAGGACTACTCTACTCCCCCTGATTGAACTGGATGATTGGGTTCAATGATTGCGTGCTTGGATTGTGCGGGATTTGGAGGTTTGATGATTGCGGAGGAAAACAACTGCATTCCCTTCCAACACCCTATTCCTACTGTCCCTGCTCGCCTCACCTGGCTGAAAATGAGCACCTTGTGCCCCGCAGCCAGCAGCTTGACAAGCATGTCATCCAGCAACTTCAGCTTTCCACTTTGCGCCAGCAGCTCGTCCATGGGCGGGAATTCGACGCTGCCGTCCGCGCCCCCCGTCACCAGGTCTGGGTGGTTGCAGTTCTTGCGCATCTGCATCAGCACGTTGCGCAGGGTGGCGGCGGAGACGCGCCCCGACTCGGAGGACAGCTTCTTGATCTCGTCCTGTGGGATGGGTGATGGGGTTTTCAGTGTCTTGGGATGGCAAATATGTGGTTTTCGTAGGGTTCAAGAGAAACAAAAGCAGGTTTTTGAGGTCCAGGTGGTTGGAGTTCTTGCGCACTGCCCAACAGTTGTGCAGGGCAGACACCCATCCTCATTCGGCGCCATTATTGTTACCACCACCACCAGCGCCGCCACCATCATCATCACCACCGCCACCGCCCACTCACATTCAGCGTGTTGTCCAGCAGATGCTGGTTGACTTCCCTCTGCGCGGGGGCCATGGGCGCATACACCACCACCTCCATCTTGCCGGGGAGGCTGGTCTCAACATCCGCCTTCACCCGCCGCAGCAGGAATGGCTTGAGGATGGCGTGCAGCTTGGTCACCACGCGGTTGCGCTGCTCGGCTGCCAAGATGGCCTCGTCGCCGCCCGCCTGTAGGGTTTAGCAATAGTATTCAGGGGTTCAAGCAGGGCTTTGTTAAGATGTGCAAACATTTGGTGGTTGTAGGGCGTCTGGTGGGGTTTGGGGCAGACAGCGTTGAGGGTTTGAAGGATGGCGTGCAGCTTAATGTTTAAACAGTAACACTGAGGTATTTTACTTTCACAAAGCTCTGATGGAAGAAGTAAGCCCTTACTTTGGGCTTCTCAACTCTTCCGCACTCCCACAAACCCTGGTTTAGGGTTTCCGCACCTGGCCCACTGACGAGAAGTCAAACCAGGACTCGAAGTTCTCCAGGGACTGGAACACGTCTGGCAGCAGGAAGTTGAGCATGCTCCACAGCTCACCCAGGTTGTTCTGTAGGGGGGTGCCTGCAAAAGTAGGAACAGGGAAAGGTTGGTGGGTGAGCGGCTCAGTGATGCGCTGGGTTCACATATTCCTTTTTGGTAAATGTAGGGTGCATGTTGCCCTTCTCAAGGGCATGACCACCACCAACTACCTGAAGCCATACCACTGAGGGTCTTGTAGGGTTTAGGGTTGAGGATTTACCCACTAGGGTAAATTGTGTCCTCACCCGACAGCAGCAGCTTGTTCTCCGCCGGCACGGTGCGCAGCAGGCGAATGAGCTTGCAGTTGAAGTTCTTGAGCCTGTGGCCCTCGTCCACCACCAGGTATTTGAAGCTGTAGCGCTGCAGGGCCGCGATGTCCGCCATGACTATCTCATAGCTGGTGATGATCACAGGAGTGGCGTCGGACATGCGGCCTGGGAGATGGGGTTTTAGAGTTGATCTCTTGTTTTTCAAGATGGGTAACATGGTGTGGTGGGATGTTGTTGTTGTGGTGGTGGTGGTGATGGAGTGTGGCCTGGAGGGTGTAGTATGTGTGAATGCAAGGGGGCCGCGATGTCTGCCATGACTATTTCGTAGCTAGTGATGATCACGGGGGTCGAGTCGCTCATGCGACCTGTGGGACAAAGGGAAGGGGTTCAGGGTGTCCTGGGCTTTCGGCAGTTAGGGTTCAGCTGTTTCATGGTCCCTGAGCGGTGTGATGGTGGTGGTGGCGGTGGTGGTGGTGGTGGTGGTGGTGGTGGTGGTGGTGGTGGTGGTGGTGGTGGTGGTGTAATTACGTGGTATAGAAGGTGTAGGGTGTGTGGTTACAAGGGGAATCGATTTGTGCGCCATGACAATCGCGTAGCTGGTGATGATCACGGGGGTGGAGTCGGACATGCGGCCTGTGGGACCGAGGGAAAGGGTTCAGGGGTTTGGGATTTCGGCGAGGAGGGACGGTATGGTTGTAATGGTGGTGGTGCAGTGGGCCATGGGGCCTGGAGAATGTAGTGTGTGTGGTTACAAGGGGGGTGAAGGGAGCAGCTATAGCGCCGTGACTATCTCTCTGCCCGGGATCGTTGCTGAGCATATCTCCGCGCTCTCCCCCTGGTGCCGTGGTGCAGTATGGTGGGGATGAAGGGGAGGAATTGCTCTAACTCTGGTTCAAAACCCCGCCTGCTCAAACCCCGCCACCCCCATGGCACAAAACCCAGTCTGCCGCCACATCCTGCGCACTCCCCAAAACCCTACAAACCCTAACCCACAACTCACCCTTAGGAGGCACCTTGGCCAGCAGCTCCCTGCGCTCGTCCCGAGTGCCGTGGTACAATATGGTGGGGATGGAGGGCAGGAAACGCTTGAACTCGTTCAGCCAGTTGGCCAGGGTGGAGAGGGGCCCAATGACCAGGAAAGGTCCATGCACCCCCTTCTGGCGCAGGTGGGCGATCAGGCCAATGGTTTGGACCTGCAAGGAGGAGAAAATAGCAGTGTTTACTGTGGTGTTCATGATGCCTTCTGCCAGGGTTTTAAAGCTTGAGCCACTGGGGCATCTGGCTCAAATGGGCGATCAGGCCGATGGTTTGGACCTGGGAGGAAACAAAGCAAAATACACCTGCGGCAAGTGTGACTGCTAAGATATGTAAGAAAATGGTAACCAAACAAACGGACCATGTGCATTCCAGCTCTGAAGCCATTTTAGCGACAATGGGTACAGTCTCACCCCATTATATTGCCACGGGGGATGGGAATGCACTGTTCATGATGTAACTTCACCAATGGGTACCGGCTTCTGCTACTTCACAACCGCAGCTGGTATAGCACTCATGCAGGCCCCCTTAAACCCTTGAACCATTCGCCCAAAAACCTAACCCATAGCCCTCTATCCTGTGCCATACACATCATTCCCCAGACGCTGCTCACCGTCTTGCCCTACACCCTAACCATAAAACCCAAACCCTAGCAATAAAGCCGCAATGCAAGCCCACTCACCGTCTTGCCCAACCCCATTTCGTCCGCCAGTATGCCGTTCAGCCCGTTGTTCCACAGCGACATGAGCCACTTCACCCCCCGCAGCTGGTAGTCCCGCAGGTCCCCTTGGATCAGGGGGAGAAGCTCCTGTGGGCGCAGAGGGGAGGTATGCGTCAGGGTCCACTGAACAAAGTTTTTACAGCAAGTGGGCATACTAAAGGAATTGTTCATGATTAGTGCATTCAACCAATAAAAAATTCAACTATTCCTGACCAACGATGATAGGCAGTACTCAAGCCACACTGGTAGGCACCCCCAAGAAAAGCCGTAAATAAAACCCTACACTAGGGTTCCTCACCTGCGTGGGGTTCTTCCCCGTCTTCTGCTTCTTTTCGTCCTCCTTGCCAGCCTTGCCGGCCCGCCGCTTCCTCCCCTTGGCGCCCTTGCCCTCCCCAGCACCCTCCCCCTCCGCACCACCACCGCCACCACCCTTCCCCCCAGCCCCCTCCTCAAATGACTTCATCTGCTCACTCAAGAAGCGAGTGTACATGTCTGTTTGGTTGAGCAGGGTGTCCAGCTTCTCGTATTGCTTGCCTTCAAGGACCTCAGCGGCCGATGGGTCCTGGTTCTGATGTGAGGGGGGAAGAGGGGGAGGGGTGAGTGAGAGGGGAGGAGGGTGCTTTCCTAGAAGGGCTGGGTAGGGTTTCTACGGTTGGTTGGGTAGGTTTGGGTAGGGTTTCGGTTTGGTTGGGGGTAGTGGGTTTGCTTGCATAGTCAGTTTAAATAGACAGGGCATACAGCTTCTCGTGTGACTGTCTCCCAGCAAGCTCTACCCATGCCATACCCGCTGTTGGTATTCCAAACAATGACATTGCATGCTGAGTTTCGCTCTTGCACCCCTTCCCCGGCAACCGTTCCGCACAGGAGTTGCGTATGCTTGCATGAAAATGCAGGTTTGTATTACTGTTGTGTTCTGATATCCAGTAAACCGGGCGTGGTTCGCGAGTCAGGCAGGGTGTGAGTAATACTCTGAGAGGTGTGTGGTGGTGGCAGTGGTGGCATTGGGTTGGTGAACCAATGGCGTGTGGAGGGTGGTGGTGTGACGTTGGCGGTGCTTATGGAGGTGGTGCGGCGGGGGTGGTGCGTGTGGTGGTGCCGATTGTTTTCAGGCTCTGAATGGAGCTCACAGGCTTGGCGATTTCAGATATCAGGACGGCAATGGGGGCCAGTCCCAAGCCTAGCTAACCACAGCCACACCGGATAGTGGATCAACATGCGTTGAGTATACTTGAACGACTGAGCGACGCGAGAACGAGCGCTGTGACAACAGGCAGTAAAAGAGAACCAACCCACAGCCCGGCCATTTTGAAATATGACCCCCCATCATGCTGTGATCGCCCCGCGCGCACGATTCCAGCCACCCGGTAGGGTTGAAACAAGCGAATCTAGGGGATTGGAGCCATGCGGCAAAGATGCAAGTGCTTGGGTTGCAAAAAGCGGCCAGGATCGAACCCGTACCTCCTTGGCTTCGGCTGCCTCCCTCTCTATCCGAAGCCTCTCTTCCTCCCTTGCGGCATCCTCAGGAGCCAGAATCTGCTCCAACTCCTCGACCTGTACATCGAACCAAAACCCATCAGTCCGTTCGTGCTGCCTTGCTCGCATCAGGGAGGGCGGGGGGTCCTATCCTCATGCATGCATACACGCACCGTGTACGACTCGTTAGCCACCATGCCTCCGTCTGAGTTCTCGGTTTTGGTGGGGCTGACGCCGCTCATCACGCGAGTTTGACTTGAATTGGAGCCGGACGATATCGGGGAAGCGCTGCTGCCTCCGCCCATCGTAGGGCTTGGAAAGCCTGGGATGCAGTTTGAATCTGGGTGGATCGTGTCACAATGCTGTGCCACAGGATGAAGCCAATCCACGTTGCTAGCCGGCACGGCTTGCAGTGCGGAACAAAAGAACGATGCTTGTCTTGAGTTCACAGAAACAACTGTGTTGCCAAGCAAAGTGGCAAAGTGTTCTTCGACCAGAGTTTGGAGAAAACGGGCCACAAAGTCCCCTTTGAAGCGCGGCAAACGAGCGTTTGAATTCAAAAATGTGTTTGTGCCCCTATGGAATTTGTCATCATCTTCTGGGGCGCCCAACGCTAAATTGGCGCGGATCTAGTTTTGCCCCTAGCTCTTTGGTTGTGCAATGTGGGTCCCTTTGGAAATGTGAAAAACTCGGGTGACACCTTTTGCCAAGCTTTGGTTTTGTTTGCGGCCCGGGCACACAAAACCACAAAGGAGGTGAGACAACAACCCAAGCCACTCGCAATCCACTCACGCTACTCTCCTCAGAATCCTAACTCTGTACTGCAACATATTGTACCCACATTCCACCTTGTTTCTGTACCCCTGCCTGAGGGTAGCATGCTATAGCCATAGAACAACACAAGTTGCCAGCCCTGCCCTAACCCAGTAGCTGCCCAAACCCACTCTGTCGCTACAACCCACATCCATCTACACTCCCCCTACCCCACCGCCACCCGCCCCCGCCCCATGTCGGCGCACAGCCCCAGTTAACCACCCCACCGCCACCACCCCCCACCGCCACCACGATGTTTGGCGGTGGACCGTCAACCGGCGGCACGGGAAAGGGCACAAGCGGCCCTCCCACCAAGGAGTCTCGCCGTGCGTTTGTGGTTGAAACAAGTCTTAACACCAAATTGCTGGTAGTGCTACCTTCCACAGCCAGCGTGGCGACGCTAGAACGTACGTCTCCACCCGTTACCCTACTCAAAACCCTTGCACGTGTGTCGTTGGTGCAAGTCACCGAGCCAGGATTTTAGTGACTGAAATTTTGGCTTGCTGACGTGGGACCACGGTCTCAATTGCTTTCGAAACCATATGCATGCATGTTCGCAAACATGGTTCCAATGCATGCATTGTACACAGGGTTAGCAGGGGCTGGGTGCATGCCTGCTTTACCCCTTGTACGACTAGGTTACAAGCAGGTGCATATACCTTGCATTGCACAGCAGGTATGGGAAAACCCTACAACTTTACCCTACCACAGGGTTCTACTAGAAACACGCCTTGCACTCCCTGCACACCCGAAACCCCTCCTAGGGTTGGCACCACCTGCCACAGTGTGCGGCAAACCACGCTTACCCATACACACACACAACGGTGGGGCAATATCCTCTGGCTACCACATACACAAGGGGAGAAGTGCATGTACTGACCACTATGCACAGTTGAGGTCGAGCAGCGCTGCACGCACAGGAAAATACCCTAGTGTAGGGTTCGTGACTTGCACACAGAGGAAGCAGTACCCTAGGGTCCAAGGCCTGTTCCCCAGGGGGAGTATTAACGCACTCCCATGCCACCTGCAGGGGAGGTCGAGCGGCTGCACGCCGAGGAATACCCTACCCAAGGGTTGGTGGCCTGCACCAAGCTGTACTGTGGCCTGCCAGGGGACGATCATGATTTCCTGCCTCTCAACAGGAGCTACGAAGTTGCGGGTGGGTTTTAAAACCCTGCACAGTACCCTACAATACCCGAATAGGTCCATGTACGACACTGCACAAACCATGCAGTTGCACACACCCTCGTTTGAAAGGAAGGAATGAAGGGAGCGCATAGAGGCAGATTTAGGGGGCCATTTTACAGGACCATGATTGTGTGACACGGCGTGTCGGCCTTGCTATGGTAGTGGCTGCACGAGGATTCGGGTTGGGTTTGATCCTTTATACAGTGGGGTGTCCATACTCAGCAAGCACAGATACCCTGCCGTTCCCCTCATCCCCAAGAGCAAACCTGTATTAATATTTCCTGTTGCACTTAAGAGGGCAATTGTTTGCACCTTGGGGTTTGGTTTGCACAACTGCCCGCCAGTGCCGCCCGCGCACCTTGCACCACTTGCCACACACACCTGTCGCTTGCTGTCTCAGCTTCCCCCGTTTAAATACCACCCCCAGCCTCTTCACCATTGCACTATCGCATGCGCCCCCCACCCAACTTCCCCCCTCATCCACTTCCCCCACACAGATGTGCTGGAGTTTGTGCACAACAGTTGCGGGCGGGTGTATGCGGCATGCAGCCAGCAGCAGCCAGGGACCAATGGGGAGGCGGCACCACAGGCTGTGGGTAGTAAGAGAGCTGCGGAGTGGGCGCCTGGACAGGTGGGAATTTTTCTTAAATTCCAATATGCGAAGCTGGAAATGTAAAAATCTTCACACTTTGGAATGCGGCAGGGTGCAGCGTTAGTGGACCGTGCGCACTGCGCGCTTAGTAGTGGTTTGGCATGTCTGGAATTTTGCAGCATGGGGGATCTATGCGAGCTGGTGTGGTACACGCGTGCGTGGGGCATAGGGTGGAGGGTTGTGTTGAGGGTTTGTGGTTTGGGTACCCAATGGCCATTTATGAGGAGGATGCAGGCAGTTGATTGTAGGGTGTAGGGTTTCTGTGAGGGCTTTGTATGTGGGTAGGGGGCATGTGTGCCTAGGAGTGGTGCGCGTGCTTCCGAAGCATTAGGGTTTATAACGCCAGGTCGTGGTTTCATCGGTGCAGGGCGGCAGCACCCAGGGTAATGGGCTCCAGCCCCAAAATACTAATGGAAACCCTACCGGTGGTCAGCACACCACCCCCCAGGAGGCGCCTGGGCAGGGAGGGAAGCGACGAAAGAAGGGGCATGGGGAGGGAACCAGCGCCCACGGGGCAGAAGGAGGGGGGGAGGGTCAGCAAGCGGGGGAAACTGGTGCAGCTGGTGGGGAGGGGGGAGGGGGCAGCCAGCTGGGGGTGAAGCAGAAACGGAAGAAGAAGAAGAAGAAGAAGGGGAAGAAACGGAAGGCAGCGGAGGAGCAAAACGGGGAGGAAATTGCTCCAGATGGGCCTGTCAGCACAGCACCGATTGCAGCACCCCAGCCTGTCAATCCAAGCAGCATACCAGGGGGCGGTGGTACCATCGCTGCACATGGAGAGGAGCAGACAGCCGGCGACGATGCGCCACCTGGCGCAGGGAAGGGCAAGAAGGGCAAGAAGGGGAAGAAGAAGGGTGCCCAAGACCCTCCCCTTGATCCTGACGGTGATACTGTCACCACGCCTGTGAATGGGGGTGGGGGGGGGGCTGCGGGCACGTCACGGGGGGAGGAGCAGGGGGTGGTGGGGCAGGGGGGGAGGCACAGCCAGGGTACCGGTGGCACCCCCTCCTTCAGTACCCCTTCCTCAAAATGGGGAGGGGGGGCAAGGGGGGAGGCTGAGGTGCAATCTGCAGGGGAGGAGGAGGCGGGCGCAGGGGGCGAGGGGGCAGGTGCGCGGCGAGCGTAGGGTTCCGACAGGGTTGCATATGGTTTTTGTGAATTTAAACGCGTACGGTACATACATTCATGGATTATACTTAACACATGTAATGGGCGGCATAGTAGGAATTGTTTGCAGCCCATTCTCATTAGGGTTTGTGCATGACCACGCGTTGGGGTTTGTGCATTAGGGGTGTGCACTGGAACCACACACTAGGGTTTCTGCGGGTGGCCAGCACCCTTGATCCATCCCGATCTGAAGTGGTCGGCACAGATCCCACCTTGCATCCCCTTTGCCTTTTGCAAATGACTTCCTCCCCTTGCATCCCGCAGGCGCGCCCACCTTGAAGGACAAATTCCTTGCTGCGCAATCTGCGCCAGGTGGCAGCCCGACACGCATCCCGGCTGGTGGTGGTGCTGGTGCTGGTGCTGGTCCATCGCACCAGCAGGGCGGTGGTGGGGTGGAGGGTGGAGCGGAGGGGAAGAAGGGGAAGGGGGTGCAAGGGGATGAGAGCAAAAGCGAGAGCGAAAGCGAGAGTGAGAGTGAGAGCGAGAGCGAGAGTTCTGGGGAGGAAGAAGTGGCAGAGCGGAAGGGGAAAGGTGGGTGGGGGCAGTTGGGTGGGGGTGGAAAAACTCTGGAAAGAAACCCGAGGAGAATTCACCATGGATTTGTTGCATACGCTGTGGGCGGTGCCTGATGGTCCCAGACCCTGACTGAGAGCTGCACTCAAAAGCCCTGGACATAATCCTGAAGGAATCCCATAATCCCAAGGGTTTATTGCTAGGGTTTAGGGTTTTGACAGCATCACGTGAAGCCATCTCTTGTTGGTCAGTGTGTGACGTCAAAAGGGTGCCAAACCCTGGCCACAACCCTAAGGGAGGGTTCCATGCCGCGCAGATCAGAAGCAGCCCAGCCCTGACACCACTCCTGGGGATCCCGGGTCCGACCCAGAATCTGAGTCGGGTGGCGTGCCACCTGAAAAGCGCAGCGCCAGAAGCCACGTGGCCCTCAAGGCGCCTCGGGTAGCTTCCAAAAAAGATGCACCCCAGCCATCCTCCAGCGGGGAAGAATCAGGGGAGGAGTCAGGGGAGGGATCAGGGGAGGGATCAGGGGAGAAAGCAGGGGAGAAAGCAGGATCTGAGGAAGGGGAGGAATCGTCTTCTTCCTCTGAGGAGGAATCTGGGGAGAGCTTGCAAGGGGGCAAGGGGGGAAAGAAGAAGGGCGCTAAGGGGGAGTCGAGCGATTCTGAAGGGGGAGAGGAGTCGAGTTCTGAAGAGGAGGAGGAGGAGGAGGAGGAGGAGGAGGGGTCCAAGGGGCAGCGGAAAGGGGGTGGTCGCAAACGGGGAGGAAAGGCGGGTGCGAGTTCCAGTTCTGGCAGTGGGAGCGAGGGCACGTCGAGTGGCGGGGAGAGTAGCGCTGAGACGGAGGAGGAAGAGGAGGTGAGTAACCCTGATTTTAAACCGAACCTTAACCCTAACCCTAAACACCATTGTGAACTTGCAAAAGGCATGTACATGTAGTCAACATTTAATGAAATGAATAAAAAAGCAAGTGAACAAACGAATGGGGTGGAGGCTCCCCCCTCTTACCTATCCTGAACTCAACACCAGCAGGACGCCGGTCCGGTCCTCAGAGGCAGAAGATGATGACCTTACCCCTCAACCCTAAAATGTAACCCTAAACCTTACACATGCAGGACGCCGGTCCGGCCCTCACCCAGAGCCAGAAGCTGGTGCAGCAAGACCCTGTTGGGGCATGGGAGCGCATTGCGTCGCAGTATGCCAAGGCGCAGGAGGCACCATGGGGGGAAGGGGAGGGCAAGGAGGAGGGGGAGGCAGCAGGGACCATGGGGAAGGGCAAGGGGGGGAAGAAGGGGAAGAAAAAGGACAAGGTAGGTGGTGGCAGGGGGACTGCTAGCTTGGAAACCCTACAGAAGGGCTTGCACTGTGTCCTATACATGCTTAAAGAAAATCTGCAGCGTGCTTTGCACGCCTTAGAAACCACTAACCGCTGTGCAATATTCATGCCTGTTCCCTAGACGTTGCTATCAAATTAACCCCTCTTGATGCATGTACGACACACACTTACACACACACCTTCCCGTCCTTTGCCCCACCCTTGCCCCCCGTGCATACACGTTCCCTCCCCGCACCCCCCAACACCTTTCCCCCACTTGCACCCAGGCCCATCAAGAAGGAGGGGAGGAACCCGAACTCCCCGAGGGAGAGGGGCCCACCGCCGCCTACGTTACCACACCTGGGGGCGTAATACTCAAGCCGCACACCAAGTATGCGCTGGCCAAGGACCTCCAGCGGGTGACCAAGGAAGGGGTGAAGGATTTGATCAATGTGGATAGGAAGTCCAAGGGGTTGAAGCCGCAGATGACCAACGTGCGTGGGGAGGGAAATGGGGCTGGGGGTGGGGTGGGGATTGGGGTGTAATGCGAGTAGGGTGTTGGCGTTCAGAAGCCAAAATGCGCTACTGGTGTGTGGGTGGGTGGGCAATACATGCTAATCACTTGACCTTTCATAAACCCTACATGCTCTGCCCTCCCCTGCACATTTCCTGCCAATAATCATTCCACCTTGGTGGCCGCAAGGTGTGTACTGGCTTCTCCTCCCCTTCCCCACTAACCCACTCCTGCCACAGGTGTTAACAGAAAATAACCCCATTCCACACACCTATGGTGGCGTGTTATAACCTGAGACCCTCCCCTCCTCCACCCCCACCACACACCCCTTTCCCCCCCTTGCCGCAGATCTACGCCAACAACGACGCCCCCCCCTGGTGGCCCCAAGGTGTGGAATGGAGCTTCAGGAGCATGGAGGGGCCCAGGGACCAGGTCACCCGTGTGTACCATGCCCTAGTGGCGGAGGCCAGGCGCATGGCGGCCATGGCAACCACGTGATGAAACCCTAGGGCTGGGGTTTGAAGCGCGCGGCTTGCTTTATGGCCCTGGTCAGATTTTCTGAGTATGCCTCACACCAAGGCTTTCAGAATTTTGAGGGTAGTGGCAGGAGCATGGGGGGACCCAGGGACCAGGTCACACACGCGTGTATTACGCCCTGGTGGCTGAGGCCAGGCGCATGGCGGCCATACCAACCACGTGATGAAACCCCAGGGTTGGGGCTAGGGGGGTGGTTTTTATGCGAGGAGGTGGGCATCTCAGGGCTCGACCGCTTGGGGAAACCCTTGGTTGTGGGCTTTGGATATATGGTCATATGTGTATTATCATGCGCTGGGGCAGTGGCCAGGCGCTTGGCGGCCATAACAAAAACGTGTTACCCTAGGGCTGTGTTTGGGGTGTTAAAATAAATGGCGCGCCGCGGGCATTTACCGCGTGTCAAGACGACACCCTAGAGTTAGGGTTTGGGACCTGGTCATGCGCATCTACCACTCGTGGTCCAGTGATGACAAGGCACATGGTCGCCATTGGTAAACCATTTATTGGTGATATGCTAGGGCCTGGAAGGCAAGGGTTGCAACGCAACAATTTATTGGTACCAGCTACAATCTCTACAGCTGTCTATGCAGAGTCCACTTACCATCATGATGACGACACATTAATTGCTTATCCAGCTCAGGCCACTCCATATGTCCTTGGTAATACTATCATGCGTGTTGTTTCGTTCTTTCTTTCTAAAACTGTCATGCGCATTGCAATCCGAGTGTGCTCCCTGACCACTTAGCCTGTTTGGAGAAAGACTGGCAATGTGACGTTTGGGTGCTGTCCTGTGCTTGATGGGTCAATGCAGACCCCCCGCCAGAAACGCCAGCTGCGGGTGCAGACCCGCCAACTCCCTCACCACCACCCGCCTCACATCCCCGTCGCTCACACACCCCGCCAACCCCTGCATGTCCAACACATGCCCCTGCGGCTGAGAGCTCCACAAGTTGTAGAACGCCATCCTGGTTTCGGGGCGCAAATACCCCATGCGCCTCAGCCAAGGGAGCACGTCTAACACCGAATGCCAGTTGAGGTTTTGCACGGGGGTGGGGTGGGGATCCAACGCTGGGGTGGCGTGGATGTCGATTGTGCTTAGGTGTGCGGTGACAGTGAGCATGAGCCGATTCAAGACGATGCTGAACCGATTGCAACTGATGTGTGTGCCGATCAGGTGGCGGAGGCCTGCACCCACAAAAACAGGAAACTAATGAGACTTTTTAAAATAAATAAACCTGCTGCACCCACAAGGAGGAAGCGTACATTCACTCCACACATGCGCAATGTGCTGAAACAGTGAAATATTACAATCAGTGATTTTGAAAGAGGTATCACCTACCTGCATTTATGAACAGCGGCGCAGGATTCCCAGGTTCCACCGGCACTATCCCTCCAGAAAACCCTATGTGGCGCAGGCTGGTCATGGCCGCCACGCCTGCATCGCAATGAATACAAGGAATATAAGCAGAGAAGCTGATATAAGTAATGGTTTTTTCAAGCCGCGGCGGGTGACCTTGCGTGTTCCATACATACCCAAGGGACAAATAATTTTCTCAAAGGAAACGAGGATGGCCCCCGCCTGTGTAGACTCGTAGTGGTTTGAAGTGTGAGGTTGATTGAAGTTGTCAACAAGAATCGCGTTGCATGCACGATGGTCGCTACAGGGATCGGGTCTGGGACTGGGGATTCGACATCGGCCGGTTTTACAGAAATTGGGACAGCATCGAGACAGGCTTCTAGACAAGTGGGGGCAATGAGCCCCACGGCATCGCAATACATATAAGGAATGAAAGGAATGATTTTTTCCAAGCCGCGGCGGGTGATTCTGCATGTTCAATACACACCCAAAAAACATATAAGTTTCTCAAAGGAAACGAGCTCAACGCCCTACCTGCGCCCAGGTCGACCACCCCCGCGGCATGCAGCTCCAGGCAGGTGAGGTGGGGGAAGCTGGGCAGGTGGCGGTGGAGGTCCACCGCAGCAACATTCCGCAGCTCCAAGCGCTCAAGGGCCTGCACATAGGCATGTTTTCCCCGTTAAAAGAAAGAAAGGTATGAAGGGGACACACAAAGGCGCAGTTAAAGGGACACTGGCTTGCACCAGGGCACCAAGGGTAATAAGATAATAATAGTCCTATAATTATCTTATTACCCTTGAGGGCACTGACCAGCTGTGAAAGAGGAACAAAACGTTCAGGTAACATCGGTGGCTGGGAATTCCTCTCTTACAAGACTGCAGATGGGGAACGGGGAAAGGCGCAGGTGTTTACAGGACCCAGCAGGGGTAAAAAAGGTGAGTAATGGCTGGGAATAACTGGGCGCTGAACTGCAGGTGGGCCCTCCCCGCGCTACAATATGCAGGTTAAATGGGACAAGTTGGGGAGTCAGCAGTCGAGGTGGTATGCTGGTGGAATAAGTGACCTAGCGACTCTGGCTGTCGGTCCCCCCCCCCCCCTTTCTGCAATCAATAAGTGTCAGAGGTGTTTTCATTCCCAAGGGTGAGAACTATAATTGCCAATGGCTCACTGTCTTATGACATGATCAGTCGTCTTACTACCCTTGTTACTACCCCACCCCTCCCCACGCACGCTCCTCGCCCTCCTATAAAGGAAGCATAACTCCCAAACTCCCAAAGATCAAGATAAGGCTGCCAGGAATCCCCTCACCTGGAGCTCTAGGAGGGCGGCGGTGGGGGGGAAATCGCCAAAATGGGGAGGGCCGGGCATCTCTAGGTGGACGTCCGAGAGAGTGAGGCTGATGAGGGTACCAAAGGCGCCCCCAAACACCCCCGACTCCAGGGAAACCCTGGGACAGGTGGGGCGCTGCCAATCCCTGACAAGTTTCACCTCCTCCCGGCCCCCCAAATGCAGCACCTGCAAAAGTGGGTCGATGCTGAAAATGCGCGATGCGGGAAATTGGCGACGGTTATCCATGGGGATAAAAATCCATTTGAATGCAACGGGTCGATGGTGAGACACCTTGCTGTCTCTCTGTGTGCATCTCCATAAACTTCAACCCTTAACCCTCAACTCGAGACCCTAAACCCCGAACCTAAACCTCAAACCCTAAACCCTCCCCTCTGCAGCGATTCTAGGCGGCATGCACGAGCGACATGCGCCGCATGACATTGTGCACAGAAAAGGTAAATAGAAAAATGTAATGGACGAAGGAGGCCTTTGGCCCAAAGTTTGGGATATTCTCTGGGATAATTCTCCAATAATGTGGGGCTGCCAGACAACACCAGAAACATTCTCTGCCATAATGCACAATTTTGTTATTCTGTTGACTCGGCAACTTTGACACCTCACATCCACCAGCCAGCACACTGAGGCGCAACAAAATGCCTATATTACCTTGTATAGGTAGTATGAAGCACGTAATAAATACTAATCAATGGGTAATAAGTAGTTCCCCTTTACCTGCAGCTGCGAGACGGCAGCCAAGGTGGGGATGACACCATCGAGGCAGTAGGAGGTGAGGCGCAAGGCGGTGAGGGAGGGGAGATGGCCGAGGGTGTGGAGGGGGGGGTTGCCGGTGGATGCTGCCAGGTGGCGCAGGCATGTGAGTGCAGCCAGGGAGGCGGGCAGGATCCAGGTGTGGCAGGGAGTGTAGCGGGTGTCGCCTGTGCAGGGGAGGGCATCACTGGGAGGTGGACTTGCGCATGGGAGGAAATGGGCTACCCCTGGGACGAGCTTTTCATCATTGTTCTGTCATTTTTCCTGGGAATTCTGTTATTCCCTGGGAAGAGCTTTAGGTTTTTGGGGGTGGGTGAGGGTCCGTGAGTGGCAGGGGTTGCAGCAGGTTTCACCTGCACAGGAGGAGGGGTTGGTTGACTCTAGGAAAGGGTACCAGTAAAGAATTACAGCATTCTTTGTCACTCATGCCACTCTGGGGTGGAAAAGAAAGCTGTTTGCACGGTTGTTCTCGGCCCGAAACACCCATTCTTCCCCTCACCTTGATCATCCACCCCCCCCTGAAGCACAGTGGCACCCACATCCAGCTCCAAATGCTGTTGTAGAGCTGCCAGCTGGCCAACTGTGCTCATTAGGGTTCCCAGGGTTCAAACTTTCAGCGTTTCCAAATGACCGCAATCACCGGAAATGAGGGGGAGACACCCATTCTACCCTTAACACCCCCGATTCCTCCCGTTACCTTGATCATCCACCTGCCCCTGCAGCACAGTGGCACCCACATCCAGTATCAACTCCAAATGCTGCAGCTGCTGCAGGGCTGCCAACTGGCCATACCCCTCCTCCAATTCCAATTTGGGGAGCTGCGCACCCGCGCCCAGTCCCGGCAGCGAGAGGTGGGTCAGGCCTGCGTCATCACGCACAAGATACCTAAACTGCATGGACCAAATGAATACAAATTGATGATATATTAAACTGATAACAACAAATAGTTAACATGTTCGATGAAGTAAGTAAGTAAACACCTGCATTCCAGCTTTGAGCCAGATTAGCATGCCTGGGTATGCCTCACCCCAGTCCTAGAGCCAAGGCTTGTCTAACACTGTTTTCCAGTGTGGCATATTAAATTAATAATACCTTAAAATATTCACAACCTTAAAGAAAAGAAAAGAAAGGAAAACAGACGCCAAAGGCGTAAATAAGGCGGCACAGCAACTACGCATAGCCCCCAAGTCAAGTCAGTCAGGGAACCCGTCCTATAACTTATAACCACTTAAACGACTGCATGGATCATATTACATAAAATGCAATTGCAGCTAGGTGATATGTACCCTGATAGGCATGCCTTTTTGTCGTTTAACTTGCGACCTGGATTCCACCCTGCTGGCCTTACCTGTAAGGCAGGCGATCGACTGGAGAAAACGGGGATGGACGCCCCCCAGTCGCAGGTGGCGCAGGCGGGCCACTGACCAGGTCTCTAGGAATGCGCGGAAGGAGGTGTCGGTGAGGAGGGCGCTGCGGGTGGTTAATTTAGGGTTTAGGGTTTTGATTTTAGGGTTAGGGCCGGGGGGAGCGTGCATCGTGACCTGCACTGGCATGTTGTTTCAAGCGCGTTTGAAAACACCATCAGTCTCGAGGTCCTAACCCTAAGCAATCCCTGGCTACCCGGTAAACCCTATTCGGCCCCTATCTTTGCGGTAAGCCCTAAGCGCCTCCCAGCTATTTGGCGCTGCAAGGGTAGCACTTGGTAAACCCTACCTGCGAGGGAGGAGGTTCATCTCAGTGCAGGAGACCTCCAGGTTCACCACAGCCCCTCCACGGGTGGTGAAGAATCCCAGGGCAAGGGTCCATTCAATACGCGGGGTTCACTTAAATAAAACCATTTATCTGTATGCAACACCACTATTCTTCCTGCGCGCTCATCTTTAGGTCTACACCCTATCAAAAACCCTACCTGCGTGGGAGGAGGTTCATCTCGGTGCAGGACACCTCCAGCTTCACCACAGCCCCTCCACGGGTGGTGAAGAATCCCAGGGCGCGGGATCGATCCCGTCCCCCGAAGGCCCCTAGCCTGGTGTATTGGGCCGCGGTGAGGGGGAGGTCTATGTCCTCCCAGCAGGTGCTGGGTTGGCTGAGTGCACAGTGCCATGCCTTGCACACCAGCGGCAGGGTGTGGAGCCTGGAAGGTGTGAATAGAAACGTGAGTTTTCAGTTGCACCTTGGTGTTTACAAATGAGTGTTCAATTAAGGTAGTACTGGGCTGGTCCAGGGCGTGGTGCCATGCCTTGCACACCAGCGGCAGCGTGTGGAGCCTGGGGCAAGGGGTGTAACATCAGCATTCAAAGCTGCATATTTGGTAACCTGGTAAGTTTAATGGATTGCAGTGTGTGTGTGGTGTGCTTTGTTGCATGCATCCTATCCATGCAGCCAGAGGCGTAGCAGTTGCTGAACTGGCTGAGGGCGTTGTGCCAAGCCTTGCACACCAGCGGCAGCGTGCGGAGCCTGGGGCGAGGGTGTAAACGATGTAACCGCCGATGTCGCTGTTGAAAGCATAGATGCGCCAGTCTCACACTAGGTTTTGGTGCAAGGGTTTGGTGCAAGCAGCCAGATGGTGTACCACTCGGGCTGAACAAGCTGTCTACCAGCCCTGCCAGGCACTGCCTGTACACAGTCATGATCACCGATTGCTATCGGCGAAGAATACCAGTACCCCTGTTTAGGTCCTAGAAGGACTTAGGGCTTAGGGTTTTTAACCTCGCCTGGCTTGCAGTGGCAGGTGGCTGAAGATGTGTTGGAGGGCGTCGGGGGGCAGGCGGTGAATGGCAGGGGGGCGGGAATGGTGTACGGGGGGCGGAGGAGAGGGGAGGTCAGCGAGCGGTGGTGCTGCATTGTATTGGAGGGTGTCTGGTCGGGGCTTGTGGCTGGTGGTGGCGGGGTGCGGAAGTGGCGGGTCCATTGGGTTGGGGCTCGGGCACTGATGTCAAGTCCCAGGCTCTCAGTCTGTTTCCTCCCCTGGCTTTAATATTTCTGCTATATTGCCCTGACCACACCGTTTGTAGTACCTCCCGTGGCTTTATTATCCACTTGGTAGCCTCTTGGTTAACCAAATGATCAGCCAGACACACGGGTGACACCAAGTTGTGTTTGAATATGCATGCATACATGCAATACGTGCATGCACCTACTGTGAAGAGTGGCAAACAGGACAAGCCACCGGCCAAGCTTATCATCACACAGGCTTTATATTCACTGAGGAAGGGTGTGCGGTGAAGGTACATATGACTGCACTTGGGTGCACATTTAAATGAGAACTTGCATGCATAGCATGGCAGGCATGTGAGTCTCGCCACGTGGCCTGTGGACGCGTGTCCACGCATGTGGTTAATGAACGAGGGTTTTCCTGGGGCTCTGCAACCAACTGGTTGCATAAACAAGGCACGTACACACAGGGCAGCTTCCACATTTGCACCCTCGGGTGTAATTGCTACCCTGCCACCCTCCACCACCAACCTGCACCCACCGGTTGTTCAACCACGCTCCAAAGTCTGAACCGAGGGGCACATGCCCCTGCATGCCCCTTCGCACCGTTCCCGCTCACGCCCCCGCTCCACCCCCCACCCCCACATCCTAGCGCCACCCAAAACAGACACCACCATGTCCCCCGCTACCCTCTTTGGGAGCTTCTCACCCCCGGGACCAGGCTGCATACGTGTGGTCTTCCCTGATGGGCATGTGGTGCACTGTGACCCCGGCTCTTCACTCAACCCAATACGAGCGCACGAGGTGCTTGCTAAAGCGGGGAAGAGGTACCAGGTCGCCACGGGGAGTGTCCCGCAGGTGGGTTTGTCAGTGGGGGTGGGGGTGGTAGAGGGCAGGGTTTTGAAACCGGGCGGGTGTCGCGGTACGCCTGGTTTGTTTACCATGCATGCATATGGCCCCATACAGTATATGTATGCGAGGGTGTCGAGAAGCTTAATTGCACCCGCAAATACACACGTAAAAGAACCCTGCGCACACACCCCTTGCACCCTGTGGTGCGGGGTCCAGGCTCGCACTGTGGGCCTATACCCCAGTTGTACCCACACACCTTTCAAAACAGGCAAGTGGGAGATTTTACCTCCACTGGGTCTTTTTCCTTGTGCAACAACCTCCACGACCATGTTGACGGGCAGACATTCAAAGGTTGCACCCGCTGCATGCTTGGATAGACAAGTGGCACCTGCAGTTCACTTTGCCCATGTGGGTTAGCCCAAGGGCGTGCGGGTGCTGAGTCAGCTTTGCTATATTGTGAGGCGGTGGCTTCAACGTAGAGTCGTGCACAGCGCATGCGTATGTGGGGACACCAGCAGGTTGTGCAGTGTGCACCAAGGGCCTTTACACCCACAGCTCGCGCACAGCGGCTCCAAAACCTAAACCCTACACCCTAAAGGCAGCAAGTAGCGCAGGGGTACACAGATGCAAACATATGGGTCAGTGCCACTGAGACCACCCTGTAAGTGTCTCTCACGACCCTACGCTGCGCAAAACCCTAGCAGTGTCATGACCCACCCACCCATGGCCCCGCCTCAAAACCCTAACCAAACCCTGCCCACCCTCCCGCAGGTGGATGGTTTGTATGCGCGGATGCAGCCATACGATTCAGTGCAACCCGGCGCCACCCTGTTCGTTTCCTCCCCAGCGCCAGCCACCACCGCCTCTCCCCCCTTGAGCACCCTGCTGGGGGGTGAGGCTGCACAGGCACTGGCTGTGCCAAAACCCAAGGTACCCTAAACTTCAAAGAGCGAACTCTAAACCCTAAAGATATGTCTGCTGTTTAAGGCGCATGTGTACTTGCATTACAGAACTGTTTAGCTGCGTATACAAAACTTCATCACTGGACACCATGCCACTTGCAACAACCTGGGACTGTGTTTTTAATCCCAACAGTAGTGTGTTGTTGACTGCTGACTTGACTGTGTTGCTGGGGTTGATGTAATTAGATGCACCATTATGTTCAACCCTCCACCCCCTAGTGTGCAACCCCTCCCCCTGCGCCCCACCCCACCAGCCACCAACCCTGTCCCTCAGGTGGACCCATCACAAGGGGGGTGGGCCTCTCTCCCCAGCGAGGTACTGGAGGGGGTGGTATCGCACATACAACAAAGGGAGGACTATGCGGCATTCAGGGGCACCTGCCGATTCTGGCTGCAAGCGGGAGACGGAGTGTGGCGGGTGGCTGCGCCGCGACCACTATTCCACAGGAAACTGGCCTTCAAGTGCGTAGGGTTTTGGCTAGGGTTTTTGACGTAGGTTTTGCCAGGGGAAGTGGCATTCACGTGGGAGGGGTGTAATTCATGGGAGGGGGCGAATGAAATAGTTTGCCAGTGGTTACCCAGAGTTTTGCAGGCGCTTGGAGGGGTGTGGGGCATGGTTAGGGCAGGGTATCGGACAGGGTTTAACCAGGATTTAGCAGCCGGCATTACACCAATCAAAAGAATAGAAAATACAAAGGGTAAAAGCATAAAGAATTCCCTTCTAGATAAATCACTA
>JAULBX010028936.1:0-25176 GCA_032358255.1 Heterotrichella gracilis
CGTGGCGCCGCATGTGCAAGACTGACTGCTAATCTGGCTATTTTGCTGGAATGCATGTAGCTAACTAACTAACTAACTAACATGAAAATATACCAGCAAATGTTGCCAACTACGTTCAATTCCAATACCATTCCTGCATCGCCAGGTGGCGCGCCGCTGTTGGCTGGTGACGTGGACATACAGCAGCTGGCGCAAATCCACAAACTGCTGGGACCAATTAGCCTGGATGACTGGCCCCAAGCCGCAGCCCTGCCTGACTATGGCAAGCTGTGTTTTAACCCACCCCCGCCCCCACCGCTGGCGGCCGCGCTGCCCCACGCGCCAGGGGAGGCGATTGGCTTGCTGGGGAGGTTGCTGGTGCTCAACCCAGGTGCGTGTTTGGGGTTCTAGGGTCTAGGGTTTGTACTGTGTAGACCTTATATTTTTGTTGTGTCATGTCACTGGTGCGTAACCAAGGTGGGTTGCTTAGTGGGTGCATGGGGGTCATTGATAGCTTTTGGGGGTTTGAACTGTTTAGGGTTTTCATTGTTGTTGTTTTACCACGTGGTTATACTAAATCGAGTTTTGGTTTGCAGCCAAGCGCGCCAGTGCTGCCGAAGCGCTTGCCCACCCCTTCCTTGCCCATCCGCCATCACCCGAGGGCACATCAGCATTGCAGGAGGAGATTCGTAAGGTGGGGCCGGACCCTTAGATGGTAGGGGACATAATGGACAGGAGGGCATTGCCCTTCTCTCATAGGCTGCATAGCTAATCAGCTTCTCTAAGTACCTAGCTTTTGCGTGAGCCAGACTTGCCTTGTGCACACATGCGGCTAGCTCAGTTTGACCCGCCTGTTGTATATTCCGGTAACAGACAGGCCATGCTCATGATCACCCTTTAAATACAAGCTTGCAGCCAGATAAATAACGGAGGCTTAACTACACACTTGGTTCTAGGTGGTTGGAGACGCAGAGAGCAAGCAGCTACTGGAGCCCCCTCAGTCAGCGCCACCCATGATCTGGACCCTGTAGGCCTGGAGTAAAATATTTGACAACCGTCAACTTGGCGATCGAGAATGCGGAGGCGCTGACAATGTGATGGAGATGACAGAGCACTTGAGGCTTTGCATTGACTGGCAGTGTATGGGAGATCACCATCCCCGGGACGGCGGCACAACATTACCAGGGCAACATGCAAACTTTGAATTTGCAATTGCACAAAGAATTGCACTCAGTTTGAGAAAGGTTGGTTGTGTGCGGTCAAATGTCTAGGCCCCGGCCAAAGCAGTTTTTTGTTTCTAAGAAGACTTTCTTTCTTGTATATGATATTATATAGCCTCAGAGGAGGTCAGCCACATGTGACATAGCCTACCATAGCCCCGCCATGAGGGGTTGAGAGTTGCAATTGCTGCCACTGGCAAGGGAAACAGCTGCCAGACTCTGTTCTCATCACTTGATCGTTTGACCTTGCCCAACTTGGGGTCCTGCAGGGTCAGGGAATTCGCTGTACATACCTGCTATCAAATGCCCTTGGCACCCCACCGTGGCGCTGGTGTATGCCACTTCGTACTTGGGGGTGATGGCAAATATTGTATTACGTGTTGTATTATTACATATGTTGATGACCAGCGTCACAGCTGTGGAAAGGTGGGCGTCCAAGGTGGGGGCGGTACGGTATGCATGTGTAGGTGTAAAAGAACACGCGGGAAGTGCCGGACTGGCGGGCTTCCCGGTACATTCGGAAGGCTGCTGTGTTTGCAGGTAGCTGAGCAAACAGTGCGTCGCCCTGTCCGGGTAAACGGGCGCAGCGAGGTCCAGGTTCGATCCCTGGTAAGTTTCTCTGGCCTGTAGGGTTTTATGTTCGTGTAGGGTTTCGTATTCATGTAGGCCTTTGGTCACTCCACACAGACACAATAAAAAAGCACAGGGTATCCCAAGATATGGCGTGGAGAAAATTTCTACACAACCGTATGTGGCATAATACAGAGTTTTGGCTATGCCACGAGCTACATACTCACAGCTGTGCGCCAAGCCTTGAGCAAATACCTTGCCAGAAGGAGTGAGTCTGTGGTTTGCTGGTGGTGACACCTGTCAGTCTGCACCGTCCTGGAACACCACTGCGTATTGTGTAGGATCAGGTTTGTCAGGCGCGAGATGCAGCCTTACACAGCCTGCAAGGATTACTCTCACTAAGAGCCCTGCTTGAATGGTTGTACTCCAAACGCACATCTTGCAAGTAACCTCTGAAAACGCGGGTATCAATATAACAAACTCTGCCTCAAGGTTAGAAAAACATCTACCATGCAGCAAGCGAGGCAAATGTAGGGCTGCCACATGCATGCATGCAAAACAAATTGTGTCTTTTTTATGAAAGTACAAAACATTTTCCTGGTGCAGGAAATTGGAGATAAGGGTGTGTGCCCACCTCAAAGCCACCAGAACTTGCATATGCCGCAGCAACCCATTGTCTGTTGACATAACCTCTGAAACCACCTTTCCGTCATCCTCTACCACGTTGATAGCCCCACTGGGTTGAACATTCTAGACACCTCGCGCCTATATGCATGCATAAGTGAAAAACAAACAACAGCCCTGTGTCGATACCGATTGCCTATTGCCAGACTTGCTCGACACTGATTACTTCTCAAAGGTCGACTTCTAGTGGAACAGCTACAGTGGGCCAAGGATGGCGAAGCATCATCCCGACCTGATCATGTGCAGAAAGCAGCCGGGTATCGCCATTGGACGGCTGTGCGAGAAGTGCGACGGCAAGTGCGTCATCTGCGACTCGTACGTGAGGCCAGCGACCCTGGTGAGGGTCTGCGACGAGTGCAACTACGGCTCCTACGCTGGGCGGTGTGTCATCTGCGGAGGGATTGGCATCTCGGACGCCTACTACTGCAAGGAGTGTACCCACCAAGAAAAGGACCGAGACGGCTGTCCGAAGATCGTCAACCTGGGCTCTGCAAAAACGGACCTGTTCTATGAGCGGAAAAAGTACGGGTTTAAGAAGCGGTGACCGCACTGGGGGCAGCTGTTGGCATGGGCATGGGCTCTACAAATTATGGCCAAAGTATAGTGTCAACGGTTGCCTAGCTTGTGTGGCTTGGCGAAAAATGGTTCCTGGACCGTTAGTGGGTGGTGCTCATCGAGCCGTGGATACGTCAAGTGATGCATAGCCTCCACCCTTCTTGACACACAGCATGAGTTTCTGTTTGGGGCCAACATCAGGTCCACCCAAAGTTACAAATGCAGCTGATCCCCTGAGTGTTGCGTTCCTGAGTTGAAGGTGTGGGTAACAGTGTTTGCAACAAAATCTGAAACACCTTAATTTGTCACAGTGCGTCCTGATGTGCCCACCGTATTTTTCCCTTTCTGGCATCACAATCCTATTTTCCCTTTACACCATACACCAAGTTGTGGTGTGAAAGTACTCCTGTGCTGTGGCAACATCAGTAGAAAGCCTGTTGCCAAGCTTGATGGCACCATAGTTTCCGTCTTGGAAGTAAACATTGCCGAACATTGACTCGTCCCTAGGACAGTATTTCAGTTGTCCTGTTTGCAAATATGCGCCCTGTAAAAATACCACCATACCCTCTGCGTTCCTTGGCCCCTTGCCCGGCTTTGGCCGTCAAACACACGTCTCCACCAGCTCACTTGGAAAAGCAAAAGCACCAGATTTGTCCTTGATTGCTCACTGCCAGGACCATTGCAACCCTCCTGGCCCTGGCTATGTGTGCGGTCAACTCTCCCACACTTCATCTATTATGTGGGGCAACAGAGCAGTAGCAAACTGAGCACATCACTGCCTAGTACGCCACTGAATTGTGGCCATAGTATAGCCAACTCCATACTGTAGACCCATGCAGTGAAAATTGTGGCCCACACACTCAAAACGCCTTCAACCTCAAAGGTGCTCATATGAACCATTCTACAGTGTCCCCTATTTTTCCAGACTACACTCACCCAGGGAAACTCAAACGAGATTTCCACTGACTCAGAGGAAATTCGAATGGAATTTTCTAAAATAGGAAGATAATAAAATGACTTTCTTTCTTTCTAAAATGCGCGTTTGAGCATGCTTATCCTTTATGCCATTGATGCCGGTATCGTCAACAAACAAGGTGGTAATGGCCTGGACATGTAGCGATTAACGCTTCACCGTCAACCCAGGACCCTACATCCCTCCCTGTGGGTACCCCGGCAGCGCGCCAGCAAGCACCCCAGCGCCCAGCATCGCCTGCGTATCCCCCTCCCTCTCCCTCCGCCTCTCCCCACCCCCTTGCCCCCCAGCCCCCACCCGTTCACCCAGCGGGGGCAGGCTGTACCGCGCACCAATCCCCACCAGAAGCTCTGTCAGCATCACATAGAGCCCGCTCCTGGCCTTGCCTATGCGACCCACATCCACCCCGTTTTGGTTATACTCGTATGCCACCGCCAGCCCAAGCTTCATGGGTTCGGCCACCCGGTTGATGGTTACCGCTTTCCCCCCTGTGAAATCCGCCCCGTGGCTGTCGAGGAATGCGCCCACCTGCACAGGTGCACAAGATGCATTGGGGTTTTGTGGTGTGCGCGCAGGGTTTGAGGTAAGCAGGTGTGGGCTCAGCATGCACTGGTTAGGGTTTGTGGTGAGTGCTTACTATGATACACTTTGTTGCATGTAGCGCAAAATAACTAGCTTTCCCAAGTTCCACAAAAATGCAAGATATTTGTATACTTTTCCCCCTCAGGATTTAGGTATATTTCTACCTTGTTGGTTAGGGTTTCTAGGGTCCTGTGGGGCAGCGGCAGGTCCAGCAGGACCTTGAACGTCTCCCACTTGTTGGCGCTGCGCGACTGGTTGAGGATGGGCATGGAGGAGAGGGAGGCGTTGGGGAACCACACGCGCGACCCGTCGCCACGCTGCAGCACCGTGGTCAACAGCGCAATCTCCTCAACCTGGGCGGGGTGGGATGGGGTGGAGGGGGCGTTAATTGGCTCGTGGGAGTCAGGGGAGGGCAATCTCCACCACTACAGGGGCGGTTGGTGGCATGGCAACCTGGAAAAACCCCCTTATCTTACATTGCCCACCCCAGTCCCCCCATCAGGGGAATCACAGAATAAGAGGATAATGATGGAAAGCCCGCCGCAGTCTGTAGACCATGGGCACCTCCCGGGTGGAGCGATTTCCGGTCCCGGGGAGGTCCCCCATCACCATCCACATGGTAAACACACACACCACCACCCCTCTCACCGTGTATCGCTCCTCTCCTATGATCAGGGCGTCCCCCACATCGAACGAATGCACCAGGAATAGGAACATCACGCTCTCGTAGATGGTGCGCACACTGTTGCCGAAGATGAATGCAAAGGCAAGCACCATGGTGGAGAAGGTGATCCACACGCGGGTCACGTCGATCTGCAAAAAAAGGAAAAATATGGCTCCATTTAGGGGCTTGTTGGTGATGGCCTATAGGGTAAGAGGAGCCAGTTTATTGCAATTTTGTTATTTAATTCTCGTGAATTCATGGTTGGGAAGGTACTCCACATGCGAGTAAGATCTGCTGCAGCTGATGGACGGCCCCATGCGAGTATTATCTGCCGGTGGAAAGGAGGGTAGAGTAAGCCTAGGGTCAGGGCATTGGACAGGGTAATCACCACACACAAAAAAAAAGTACAAGCTTGAGGTCGAAAAATGAGACCCACCCCAAATATCATGAGGTAGAAGAACACAAAGATGCCGTTGATGACCACCCCGATGATGTTCTCAAGCTTGGACACAACGGTCTTGGTGTCGCGCAGGGTGGCAGCAAGGTTTCGCCTCTCCTGCGGCAGGGCGCAGTGGGGAGGGGTCAGACAATGCTTTTACCAGACAGCACTTTTGCTGGTAAGGATGTGTCAGCACACCGTATCCTTAGAAGTGCCAGCCCCCGCCCCCCGCCGCCACCCCATCCAGCTGCAAAATTGCTGCCGCCGCTTCCCGCAAGCTCCCAGGGACACCCTTTCGTCTCTTTTGTTTTAGAACCTTGGAGTGGCATCATCCACCCCACCCACCACGTCTGGAGAACTGCGCCCATTCACAGTCCCACACCCACCCCTCACCCTACACTTGGACGGGTAGGGAGCCTCACCTGCAGGATTGCCGCCACCGCGTCCCGCATGTCTCCTAGGGATACTTTACCATCCCCATCAGTGTCAAAAACCTTGAGCGCGTCTGCTGCCTGGTCCCCGGGGAGGAAGGCGGCCAGATCCTCTTGGAGAATGTGCGCCCTGGGGAAAGGAATGGCTTAGGGTTTAGGGTTGGGTTGTGAAGTCCTGGACGACACACTCAGATACAAACCCTAAACCCTAAACCCTATCATAGGGCTGTAGAACATGCGCGTCACCCCCATCTTTACCCACCTTTCCACCTGCAGCGGCTTGATGTTGTAGAACAGGTAGAACGCCAGCTGGCGCGCCTGCCTGGCGGTGCATGCACCCCCATCGGGGGAGGACGGGTCGCTGGGAGGATCTGACTGGCCGGCGCGGCCCAGGATGTCGCTCAGGCGCAGACCCTGCGGTGGGGTTTAGGGTCAGCAACGAATGAATCTAGTCTTTATGCTTTTGTTGTTACCGTGCACTGAATTTAAGAACATGAGAAACCATTTGTAAGCGCTCTTGTCAAGCTTTCTTGTCACCTCATTACCAAGTACCCCTAGATAGGGTTTGTTGTTCCCCTACCTGCTTGCGTATGTGTTTCTCCAGCAGGTTGATGCGCGTCATGACCTCAACGTCCGCCTCCTTCTTTCCCTTGCCACCTTTATCCCCCTTGGCATTTGCTTCTGGCTCCTGTGAGGAGGAAACAAAGAGGAGGTTCTGAAAGGATACAAAGAAATGAGCTCTTCAGGTGCAGAAGGGGCGTTTGAACGGGATCCTATGCATGACAGAAGTCAATATATTGGATAGATAATGATTTACTCCATGCAAACTGCAGACCAAAGGTTCAGATTCCAGACCCTAAACCATGAACCCTAAACGAAGCACTCTACCTGCGCCTGCGCTCCTATCTTGAGCATGCTCTGCAGCTGCTGCTCTGGAGTGAGCGGCTCCTGTGCGCGGCTGGCAAAGCGGCTCAGGCCAAGGCTGGCGTTGCTGGCCGCGCTAGCGAGCACCCCAAGAGGGCCGCGGGTGAAGGAGGAGGAGGGCGGGGAAGGATGGGCGGGGCCCTGCAGGGTTGGGATAGAGGACGGCTTACCTTCGGTATAATTGAACAGCTGGGGCGGGTCTTTTGATCATTAGGTTTTGAGGTATGCACTAGGGTTTTAAAGTATTAACAAAACCCTTGCCCACATCATGCTGCTTTCTATTGAACTTCTTCCTGGCGTCGTGCTGGGTAAGGGTATTTAGGGTGGCCAACACGAGTAGTGTCAAGGGCATGTACACCACTATAATATCATGCTGCTCTTTTCTGCCTAACCCAATACAGATGGATTGTAGAGTACCCGGTAGCGTTTAGAGCATGTAAAAAACCCTTACCGACATCATGCTGCTCTTTTTCGTGCTCCTGCGCAGTGTCCCTGACCTCCCCAGCCGGCTCGGCGGGTGCGTCCCCCTGGCACCCCCACCCCCAACCCCTGCTACCCTCAGCCCTGCTTGCTGACTCAGCAGCGCCTGCCTGCCGCTGAAGCTGCTGTTGGCGGTGGAGGTGCGGCGGGAGGTGGGGATGTGGGCCGCGCTGTGGCGGAGGGGTGCGGGGTGGCGGGGTGGTGGGGGTGTGCCTCGGGGGAGCATTCCGGCGCTGTGCACGGAGCGCTCGGGGATGCCTGGAAGGGTGGGGGGTGGGGAGCGGGTGTGATTTGGGTACCAGGGCGAGTTTGGAGTGATGAAGGGAGGGCATTGCATAATCATGGTTCATAATTTAGGGTTTAGGGTTCAGGGTTTAGCTTGACTGTGCGCTGGGCCTTATCACAATGCAGCTATGGCTAAACAAGCATGCAACAAGGCACCTATTACTCATTTGTCGCGGGTCACCTACAAGAGTATTCACAGACATCTACCACCCGGTTTAAACAAAATTGCGTAGTCTAACACAAATAAGGTGAGGAAGTCGCACCTGGCAGGGTGGTTGGCAGCGGCGGCTTCTTTGAAAAGCTGTGGTTAGCACTTCCCACTGGTGGTGGGGCAGGCAGGGGGTTGCGGGTGGGGTGGGGGGTGGGGGGTGGCTTGAAGGAGGTGCGGGCTGTGAGGTGGTGGGCGGGTGCGGTGGGGGGCTTGGGTGGTTTAGGTTGGGTGAAGCTGGAGGAGAGGGGGTGGGGAGACGGGGCCAGCGGAGGCTTGCCAGGAGGTGCCTGCGAGGACCCAAAAAACAACAAGTGCATCCAGGATCCATATAGAAAATTGATGAGATAATGTTGAGTGAAATGAGATAGCCAAAATACTGTTAGTGGCACAGCTAATTGCCCACCATCTGCTGCACTGCAGATATGGTTCAGCAAGCCTTGGCTCGTGAACTGGGGAGATGAGCATGTACCATGTAAACCTGTCCATGAAGATGGAATGCACGTACTAACTTTAGGGTATCGGGTTGAGAATTTCAAAGTCCTAGACCGATGGATCCTGCGCATAAGCAATGCACTGACCTGCTTTGGCCCCCCTTGCTGCTGCTGCACAGTGACAGTTGCATTGCAATCCCCAGCGTGGTTCCCCCCCTCCGCCTCTCCCTCCCCCTGTCCCTGATCGTACTCTCCCCCCTGGCATCGAGCCTCGGACAGCACCAGGAGGAAATACTCCTGCACAGAAGGGGGATAAAAATAATCAGTTAAGATAGGGAGGATCACACAAGGGTGTCCAAAACATCTACAGAATGTGCACCATGGTGATGCCTCAATGCCATTATCACCAATCGGTTGCGTTGTGCATGCATCATGGACGGCGCATCGTGCATGATGCGTTTGAAGTGGGCAATCTTGGCACCATCTCCTTGGTTACAGTACTTTACAAAACCACGTGGGCCGTCTTTGTTTCTTTAACACATTTTTCATCTTCCTTCCCTACCTTTTTAATTGCGTCGTGCATGCGCGTGAAGTGCGCCTCCTTGTGGAACGTCATTGCCATCATTTTGGCTAGCAGCGTCTTCACAAGGTTGGCAGCGCTGAACAGGAACACGCAGCACCAAACCTGGGGGCAAGCAGGTAGAGTTTAAGGGTTTTAGAGTCTTTGGGTTATAGGGTTTATGGGTCTTCATCAGGTTGGCGGCGCTGGACAGAAACACGCAGCACCAAACCTGGGAGCACGCGGCGAGGGTTGCAGGGTCTTAGAATTTAAGGGTTTAAGGACTTCCACAAGGTTGGCGTCGCTGAACAGGAACAAGCAGCACCAAACTTGGGGCCAAGTGGTAGGGGTTCAAGGGTTTCGATAGTTTGGCGGCGCAGCACCAAACCCTAGGCGCGAGGAGCCAGGGTGTAGAGATGCGCGTTCACCCCCAAACCCTACACCCTAATGCGTGGTAAGGGGATTGCAGGTCAAGGTTTCCGCTCATCGAGGTAACACCAACGTAGGAATGGCATCAATTAAAGTGCTCGCACAGCACCACTCATGCACAGAGTGGGGAGGTGCGGAGCAAGACCATGCAGCACTACCACATGCACAGGGTTTTAGGATTTTGCATCGCCTAGTGGCAAGGGAAACGCAGGGTTGCATCAGATGATTTTCCGAGGTGGGTCCATCTTGAGTATGCTGCTGTAGGCATTATGACAGACAAAGGATGTCATATTAATAAGTTCAGCATTTATATCTCACCCACCTTGAGTATGATGTTGTATGCCTGCTCCACCGCTGGGCTGACCTTTGCATCCCCCCTGAAGATGACTGCAAAGGCGCCAATGGTGCAACCGGAGCGCACCAGGCGGGCGACGCCACGCTGCGGGTGGGGTATGGGGTGGTGAGAACGGGTTTGTAAAAAACATCATCTTGTCAGGAAAGGCCCTCAGCAACCAGTTGCCATGCAGTAGCACTAATGTGATTGAGACACATTCAATGCGTCCGTGATGTACTAGAGTCTCGTTTCAGTCCAAGAGTTATAACCCTTAACAAGTATGTAGACCCACTGACCATGACCAATAAGCAAAGGGTTTCACACTGTGACCTCATCAAACCCTTGCCTCCCACACACAACCATGCACTCACCTTGAGCCCCAGGATAAACCACAGGGCCTTGCGTGCTGTGAGGAACTTCCACTCCACGATGCGCACCATGGCCCACATGATGGCCTCCCCCACCCAATAGATGGGCACCACCAGGCTCAGGAACAGCAGCCAGTGCCACAGCGGGAAGAAGGCGATGCGCTGCAGGATAGGAAATGTAAGAACATTACGATGAATAGAGAATAAAAATGTAAAAATCAGGAAATGAATAATAGGCTGGCCCCGTGATTGCCTTAGTGCAGTAGATGGGTACAACCAGTTGATACTTCTCCCTCCTCTTTTTGGGGACATATTTTACCTTTTCTGGTGCCGTGACTAGCAGAATGATGGCGGCTGTGAGCAGCGCCAGGGAGCACAGCAGCGGCAGGGCGCGCTTCCAGAATTGCCAGGTGGCATAAAAGGGGGGAATGTCGTCCGGCTCCCCAAGGAAATCGTCAAACTGCAGTGAGGGTTCAGGCGCTAAGGCACTTGGCGCAGTACATGGAAATGTGTGAGAGTTGAACCTTTCTCTGGCCTGGCAAATGTGAAACTCATAGCCTAGAATCCAACCTAAACCCAAAACCCTAAGGGCGTAGGGCAGTGTCACAACGCACTGGTTTCGCATGTAGGCAAGTTTCGCCTGTTGTTGGGACTTAGGCGTTTTCAGGCTAGCTTGTATGCCTGTTACCCTATTGGGGTTTTTCTCTCCTCGTTTGAGGACATTCAATACTTCTGTTTTCATTTGCTGATTTGCAAGATTTGCAAGCCCAAAAAGTATAAGACAGTGACCCGCCTGACTGCGGGTCATCCTTTGTGTTGCGGCATAGCAACAATTGTGTAGCTTACATACTTACAGCCAAGAGCTGAGCTTCCTGTAACACACATACATCGTTGACCCTCCTTGGTGACTTGCGCTGAGCTTTAGCTCGCATCGCGACGCACTGGAACTCCGGCTACAAGCCGTGGTAGTATCCAGCCAGTGGTGACTTGCTTGGCAAACAGTAGACCTGTCATGCCTGGAGGTGGCTGACGCCACAAAGGTTTCCCATCTTGCAGCGTGAGTACGCTGTGACGTGGTTTAATTACACGGTGATTGCAGGTGAATCTGAGTGAGATACTCAGTACCCTGGATCAGACCATTTTCACACAAAGGATCCGAAATATACCACTGTCGACTGGTAAGAGTGCTTTGGTAAAGGACTCGAGCTAGATGCTTTTGCGGTTTTGCCTTGCTATCGTTGCAAGCAGTGCTGCACAAATCCAGTCTACACACTGGTAGGGCCTGAGAGTGGATAGACGCAGGACTTTACAGTGTGTATGCCTTGTACGCTAGTTTGGTTGTACGTCTTGGCAGCAGTGTGGAGGGGAATTGCCGGGTGAGCATGGCTCCCGCCCCCAGAGAATATGAACAAAAAACCCCAATCCAAACCTGTACCTCAAAAGCATAGAGCCTCACCTCCTGGCCAAACTCCCCTCCCTCGCTCCCCGCTTTCTGCAGCTTGCTCATCTCGCTGTGGGTGGTGGGGCGGGGCACCAGGGTGGGCATGTGCAGGTCGCCAGCAAGGCTGTGGCGCACCTAGAGAAGAAAGGAAACGTGAGAGGGCAATTGTGGATCTGTTGGAGTTGTGAATGTGCCAGGTTGGTAAGCAAAGTTAAAAAACTGGTAGATTTGCTGGTAATATGAAGGGATGCTAGTGCTGTACAACAAGTGATATTCCATCAACACGGCTCCTCCCCCACATAATCGCAGCCAGGTACACCTCTCTGTGCCTATTCTTATATGCACGCACCCAATCCCCCACCGCACTCACCGCTAGGTTGACCCCCGTGTGCCTGCGTGAATTTCCCGTGGTTGATGGCGACTCGCTGTCTGCGGTGCGCAGGTTGGAGTGGTAGCTGCTGGGGACTGCTGACAGGCCGCCACCTGGCATCAGGGGATTGAAGGGCAAATATAAGAAAAGATGTAGAAAATTACGGTCTTTCAGGGGGGACTAAAATATGGGTCCCATCATACTCCCCTTGCTCATTTGTTACAATTATGGGCATGGGTGGTGTAACACTGATGTTGATCCTGTCTTGTCAGGTCAGCTCATGTGGGATCCCTGCTCACAAACCACATTGCTTGATAATGTGCAAGGTGAAAAGGGCTGGCAGCCCGGGGCCATACAATTGCGCACGCATTGATCAACACGCTGGCATTACCAATGAGCCTATTACCCCCAAATCCTTACCTGTCATCCACGACTGGCGCCTGCTCACCCCCTCGCCCACCGGAAGTGCCTCCCCACTGTAGTCATGCGAGGGGAGGAGGACACCGGCCCCTCCTCCACCGAGCCTCCCCACGGCCGCACCACCACCACCACCCGGCGCTTTTGGGGCCAGAGGAGGGGGGGCAACTCCACCCGGCTTCAGGCTTGAAGCACCAGGGGAGGAGGTACTGCAGGGCGCAGGGGAGGCTGCGCCACTGGCCGACGGTTCCCTCCCCTCCTGTGGTGACCCAGGGGTGAAAGAAAAGCTGGCCTTGTGCAGGTCGGGCTGCGCGGCATTTCCCTCCCCGTTTTCCACCTGATGGCTATCCTTCCCTCCTTGTGGTTCAGCATGTGAGCTGGTGGGTGGATTTGACTGTGCCTGAGATGAGCCCGGGCCCGCCTCACGAGCCGCTGTGGTGCGCAGGAGGGCTGCCCGCCCCAGGTCGCCCCTGCCCTGGGCCAATATGCCCGCTGCTGCCGTGGCACCTGCATGGTGAGGATGCCATGATTGCCACCTGAAAGGGACTAGGTGATGGCTGTATGCGGTGGCTACAACGGCACCTCATGCCAGCCACTCTCGGTATGCCCATACAGCGCACATGCAGTGGTAATGTCTGTGCATCCCTGTCCCCATCCCAAAAACTTTATGGACTAGCCCTTGCCTCACCCCATGTTGCAGCCATGGCCCCTGACAGTGTGTGTCTGATTTGACACTGCGCTCAATGCAGCTTGAAATCCTACCCTATCCTATGAACCCTGAACCCCTAACCCTAGGGTGTGGTACACAGCGTGCTTGCCGCACCTCGTGTTGGCGGCCATGGCCCCTGGCAGTGCGTGTCTGACTTGACACTGCGCTCCACAGCTGCACCTGCAGGGAGGGAGTACCAGCTGTGAATACACCTAACGTGGCATGTATTCGGTGGCATGTATTGGGTATCAACATGTGAACATTATATAGTTGGATGCATGTCTGCAACACACAGTCAGCCCGCTCACGCGAAGCCGATTGGTTAAGCACTTTGATCTTGGCGCTGACACCATCACCCCATGTATTTGTATTCAGCATTTTATGGACAGCGTTGTGCAGCTTTCAATGCAACGCCATACGGTGGCTCGTTACCTGCAGCACCAGCCGTGTCCTGCCCCCTTGCTGCGCCACCATGCCCGGCACCTGCACCTGCACATTATGCTGAGTAAGTACGTCACTAGTGTAGGAAAATAGTTGATTTTCCATTCATCATTGCGCCCACCTTTGAACCGCTGGACCAGTATGCAGTAATGCACTTGAGCAGGAAGGGTTATGAGTGCCTGCTTCAGAACCATAATATGGAGTATACAGGCGGCGCATCATGACAGGGGCAGCATTTCTGCGGCGGAGGCATGCAGGGCGTGCGCACCCACACGCAAGAATGCCGCATACACAAAATAAAGCACTATTATTTGTGTATGTGGTACGGTACCCACCTTTGGCCCCAGGCTTGGCCCTTCCATGGGCTAGGGATCCCAGCGTGACCGAAGCCGCCCTCAGTCCCTGGGAAAGACCCCCCAGCAGCGGCTCATCGTCAGAATCACTCCCCTGCAGCCTCCAGGTGGCGAAGGCATCGTGGGAGGACTCAGAGTGCACAGCATGGAGCCCACTGGACCCCCCATCGGCCCTGTGGTGGCTGTTGCTGCTGTTGTCCGCCTGGTGGAGCAGTGCAGCTGCTACCACCACTTCTGAGAGGAATCCACCGCTGTCGCCTCCACCGTCTGCCATGGGTGGGTGGGTGTGGATGGAGAGTGGGGATGGGAGTGTCTGGAGTGGAGGTTGGCTAGAGTGTGGAGAGGAGCCGCTGGAAGTGTGGTTGGGAATGGATGGAGTGAGTTTGAAGAAGGTTTTGGCCTGTTGTTTGGAATTAAGTAGTTGGGCCCCTAGGAGCAACGTCCCTGCAAGAGAAATAGCAAAGGAAATTTGATATGCCCTTGTGAAGACCCAGTATGCATTCCTTCATATGCAATCTCACAGGGTATGATGTACGCACCAGAACTGAAGTCATGATAGCATAGGAAGGTGCACCAGATGTAACACTTGACAGGCTTCCAATAAGCCTAGACTAGCAAAAGGCAACGTGATGCAGCGGTTAGGGCCTATGGAAGGCACAACTAGCTGGTGAAAGAGGGTAGCAAGGAACGGTGCGACCCATCTAGCTGGCAAACGGCTGGTCAACCGGTTGCCACTACTCAACGCTGACCCAAGTCGCAGCAAAGACTTTCACGACGACCTTCCCAACAACTATGGTGTATAAGCACGAATTCCATCTGCTGCTCTTGCCTTGTGGTTCCTCCGCTACCTAGTCCAAGACTTTGGCTCCTCTTGGACTAGGAGAGTGCCCACTGGCCACTGCCCAGTATTGCCGGGAAGCTGGGGTTTGTAATAGCAGGATCATACGTCACTTGGGCACACTGCCGAACGAAACGGACATAGAAAGGTTGCAAGCAGAGCAAGCAACGTTACGCTGACTAGCGAGCTGTGCATGGTAACGCTCTTTTAAAACGCTTGTGGCATTGCGACATGCCGCAGCACGCCCACCTGCCCAACAGCGCTCAACATGCGTGAGTTTGCGTGGTTGGGGTACACCAGCCTTCTGTCGACGGGCTTGGAGAAAAACTCTTGTCCAGTGTTGCCTCTCTTTCAACAACGAAACCAAAAATTGGTCCTTTTCCTACTTGATAATTGCTGGGACACGAGTAAGTTTTGGGCATCCCCAGAAAATTAACTTTGCCTTCTTTTACAAGGGATCCCTTTCGATGTCACACGCATAACGATCCAAACAAGCAGGCCTGTCAGAGAGTATATGGAAATCCATAGTGGAGCAAACTCATTTTGAAGACTTGAGCACCCACGCAATGCCATTACGAAGCCCATATTTGTTGAAGTTGGGAACACACACGCTGCAAAGCGGATCGTTCAAACTTGGAACTTTTACCCAAGCTCGTTCTATGCAAAACCAAGACAAAACCACGTGATAAGATAGGCACGCCACCATCCTGCATAAAGCACCTGCTGAGTGGGCTTTGCAGGCAAGCCACCAGTTGAACGCGTTAGATATCTGTGCTAATTTCCTCCCCTCCAAACTCCCTCAATGCTTCTTTCCCTTGTGTTTTGGTCGGCTCTTCCCCCCACCCTGCTTCTTGTGTACACCCCCCTTGGGACCACCACCGCCGCCATCACCGCCACCACCCCTTCCACCCCCACGGCCACCACCACCCCTCCCGCCCCTCTGCCCATGATCCCCTCTCCCCCCTTGGTGCTTCCCCATCCGGCCGCCCCCCCTGCTCTCCCCTCTTCCACCATCATCATCATCGTCCCCCTCGTCATCACTGCCGCTCATCACACCGGCATCGTCATCTTCATCTTCATCTGAGAGCACGTAATCTTGGATGATGTCATCACCCACCCCGCCCATGTCGGCAAAGTCCTCCTGCAAGCGCCACACGTAACAACGTTAGGGTCTAGGGTTTAGTCAAGATGACAAACGCAGTTTGGGACAACCCTACAAAAGGAATTGCCCACACGACTCTGGTACTCCAAAACAGCAAATCGCGAAACAGCCACAATTCATGCCACAAAATAGGGTTTTCGTTTAGATGCTGTTGTTGGGGACCGCGCAGCATGGGAAGTGACCCACCTATGCGTCTTTCCACAACCAAACACTGACACATCCCCCATCCTCGTCTTACCTCCTCCTCCTCCCCTTGGGCAGCGGCATCCTCCACCACTGCCTTCCCCCCCTTGGCTTTCCCCTTCGCCCCCTTGGAGGGGAGCAGGCCCCCCTCAAAAGCTGCGCCATCCCCGTCCTCCGCCCCATCACCCCTCCCCCCTTGCTCCCCTTCATCCTCGTCATCTTCATCATCATCGCTCCCCCTGTGGATCCCAACCTCCGACGCTTTTTGCAGAGCCCTGCGCTGGGCGGCTTTCTGGGCCAGCAAGGCTGCATACCTGCACGGGGGGAGAGAGGGAGGGGTTTAGGTTTTTAGGATTTTTGGGGTTTAGGGCATAGGGTTTGTTCTTAATTTGGGAGTTGTTCCTATCCCTACATTAAAGTGTGTTCTAGGAAGAGCTGCATGACTGCTGCGAGGGTGGGGAGGGGGAGGGGAGGAAACCCTAACTGAGGGTGTCGTCTACTTGCGACCTTGCTAACATTTGGAGATGGCATGAGGCCTGCCAAAACAGCGCTGGGGCGTGGTGGGGTGCTCAGAAAGTTGAAGAAAGAGTGTATCAGCACAGTATAGATACTCAGTTCTGTTGAGCTTGAATATTGATGAATCATCACAGCACACCACCATGTCTCCCCAAGGCTGCTAGTCCATACACGCAACGGCTGCATGCATGAAGTTGAGTTGAGCATGATAGTACAAGGCTTTTACTGCCCTGGCCTAGGGTTGTTGCAGGAGTTAAGGGATGGAGCCCATCACTTGGGCTGACCCGCAATTTAGCTTAGCATTGTTGACCCGCCGGTGCAAAGGTGGATTGCAAGCAGTGCCAGGACAGAGCGGGCTGGTGCAAGATGTGCAGGGCAGGACTGCTTTGTTTTTTGGAAACTGCTTCATGGGTGATGAATCATGCCTGCAATGACCCAGGCCTTGTGCGATGCAGAGGCGCCACACAGAGATACCATTTGGGAGGCATTTGCGGTGGTCCAGGGTTTAAGGTTTGGAGTTTGGGATCGCAAACAGAAACCAGTAGGGGGCTGTTGCAGTGGGTGTGCTCAGAAAGTTGAAGAAATAGGTTATCAGCACAGTAACGAAATTCAGTTCTGTTGAGCTTGTATTGATAATCATCAGTGCATCCCACTGCAACTGCCTTAACTGCACGCCTAAAGCTTTAGGATTTGGGAAGGAGGGTTTAGGGTTTTACTCCTGCTGGGAGTACACTTTGAGCATGGCCGTACGTACTTACAACGCACTTGCCTATAACCAAGCACTACAGTGTCGACAGGGTTCAGCATAGGGTGTGTACAGAACGCCTTTGCAGAACGTTTTAGAGTGTGGCCACAAATGGCAGGGTCTACTGAGTAGGGTTTAGGGTTACATACTTGGCCATGGGGGTGGCGTTCTTCTCCCTCTCTTCCTGCATGAAGGCCTTCACCTGGGCGGTGTCCTTTGGGCTGAAGTCAAGCTTGTCGCGCGCGTGCCCCACCATAGCAGCGCTGCGCTCGATGGTCTCGACCAGCTGACGCGCCTGTGCAGAGCGGGACTAAAATCAGGATACGCTGATAAGTGTTACACTTGATAAGGATTTTGGTGGTGGTGCTTTCAACGCCAGCCCTTTATTCAGGGTTTTAATCAGGGGTTTTGGTGTCCTTGGGGCTGAAATCAAGTTCGTCGCGCGCGTGCCCCACTATGGCAGCGCTGCGCTCAATTGTCTCAACCAGCTGCGGCGCCTGCAAAGGTTGTAGGGTTTATGCTTAGGGTTTTGGCGTGGTTTGGTGGTGGTTTGGTGGTGGTTTTATATGTCCTTGGTGAGGGCATTGTTTCGGGTGGTGTTGAGGGTGGTGTAGATGCATCTCGTCACAACAATTACAATGATCGCAATTATAGTAACATGCATGCGCCTAGAGGGATACACCCTCAGTGGCCACGCCATGCATTCCTGTCCTTCCATCGCAATAGTGCCAACACGGCTAAAGTACAACACCCTCCAGCCCAGCACCCACCTGTGTCTTGAACTTGTCCACCGGGGAGTGCTTCATGAATCGCCGCAGGTGCACTGCGGGGAGGTGTGCCAGCTCAGGGAACGACACGTGGCAGCTCCAGTGGGCAAGGTGCTCGGTCAGCAGCTCCATGACCTGGGAAAAGACACAATTTATCAAATCAGATGTGTTGAAAATGCGTAAAATGTGTAGCCTAGGCCTGCGAGGAAAGGTCATGGAAAAGTAAACAAAATCAGATATTTTAATTTATGGTAATTTGTGATGGCTATTTCCGCAAGGGAAGACAATGGAAAAAACGCAACGCAGCTGCTGCAGGCCGGCAGTCCTTGCATCCTTACAAGTGGGATTTCCTCATCAACCCTAGCTTACCCTGTTTAATAGTCCAGCCACACAACCCCGATTGCCCCACCTCTGCCACCACCTCCTGCACCGCTAAACTTCCAAACCCTAACCTGGACCCTGTTAGGTTATGATGTAACCCACCTGCGCCACCACTTCCTCCTGCACCGCCACGCCCTGCAGGTTGACCTTGCCCGCCCTTAGCTTGCCCTAACCTAAACCCTACGTAGGTCTAGGGCAACCCACCTGCGCCACCACCTCCTCCTGCACCGCCACGCTCTGCAGGTTGGTCTTGCTCACCCGCAGCTGCAGCATGAGGTCGGGGCAGCGCCCGCGGCCGCCCTTGGGGCGACGACGCAGCTCAGACCACTGCAAGAATTGGAAGAGAGAGTTCAGGATATATGTAGGGTGGCTGGAGTAGTAAGGATGGGGTCGATTTTGACCACTTGAGCGGATGGAAGGGTTAGGGCAACAATACATAACGAGTTTGGATTAGTGTAGGGTATTCATGAGGTTTCAGGCGGCTCTAAAAAGCCACATCCAGACGACCACCACCTCCACCTCCACCTCCACCACCACCCTCATCGCCACCACCACCCACCCACCTGCAGCATCTCCAGCAGCAGGGGCGCAAGGGGCACGTAGTGGCCGGTGGCGCGGGAGAGTCGGTCCAGCGCGCGTATGCAGCGGATGCGCAGCGGGAAGTACGCTGGGGTAGGCACCAGCCTGGCTGCGCCCAGCAGCAGCTGGCACACGGGGTACACAAGGGGCCGGAGCTCCTGCGGGGAGGGATTAGAAATGAATAGGGTTTTCTGGTGAGGTTCAGGATGCGCTTGATGTGAATGGGGAAGTATGCAGAGGGGCCAAACAGCAGCTTACATCCTTGGTGCGGTGGCAACTGGTGGGGGCTTCTCATCAACGTTTAAAAGAAGAGAATTCACGGCTCCAGGGATTGCAGGTTTGCACCCAAACCCCAGAAACCCCAGGCAAAGGTATTTCTCACCTCCTTGTCCGCGTGCGTGGCCAGCAGCCGTGCCCACAGCTCCAGGCAGTTGAGCGTCTGCCAGCAGTACACCTCCCGGAAGGCGTCCTTGGTGCGCATGCTCAGAGCGCTGCGCAGCAACAGGGCAAGCTGCCTGCGGGGGGAAAGGGAAGAGAATTATTAGGGTTTTGTTAGGGTTTTGGTTGGGCGTTTGAGTACACCTCCCGGAAGGCATCCTTGGTGCGCATGCAGAGCAGCAGGGCAAGCTGCCTGCGGGGTGCCAAGGGGAGGGTTTTGTTAGGGTCTTTGATAAAATCTTTGAGATGTACAGCAAGGTAGCAGAAAAGAACCTCAAAACCCTAAACATGGATCACGCCTGATAATCCCTAGCCAATGACCCCACAATCGCACCCCACAAACCTTGCACCAAACCTTGACCCACACCCTTGCCACCGCATCTGACAAAGCCTAAAACCCTAGACCCTGTCCAGGGCCACCCGCACCTCACAAAGCCGAACGCCTGCTGGTATGCCGCGGGTGGGTCAATTCCAAAGAGCTCCACCACGGCCGCTGACATGAAGTGGATGTGGGCTGCGGTGCCGGCGTTGGTGAACTTGGCGTTGGAGGCAAAGGTGCGGTACGCGCCCTGCGAGATGGGGTTGAAAGAGTCAGCGGGTAGGAGACAACTTCATGCATTTCCAGCAAAAGTTGGGGTTGATTGGGTTTAAAATGAAGGTCACTGACTTCGTGCCATATGTGGGACTTGATGTGTATGGAGGACCATGCCGGCATTGGTCCTTAGCAAACCTTAAACCTAGACCCTAAGCAAAACCCTCACCTTCAGGCACTCCTCCAGCGCTGGAGGGGGCAGGTCAAGCGCCATCTGGCGCACCAGCAGCACCGCCTGCAGCCGCGGCTTGTTGTCGGCGCTGCCGAAAAACCCTAGCGCGGTTTTCAGGTACTTGCGCTGCAGGCGGGGCAGGCTGCCCAGGAAGATGACAGAGGGGCGGGCGCGGCGTAGGACGAATTCCAACATCGCAGGCTCGGTCATTTGGCCTAAAAATGGGGGAGAAAAGGAGAAGAGGACGCAACAAATTTGTCAGTAGTGTTTTCCTGAATGCATTTTTCTCTTCTTGAGACCCTACGGAGGTACTTGCGCTGTAGGCGGGGCTGGCTGCAGAGAAGAATCACCAAACCCATTCCCAATCCCCCTTGCCCAGCAGATGCAGCGTATTCCCCAGACAGCTCTTACCCCCCTTACACAGCAGGTGCAGAGCAATTCTCACCCCCTTCACCATGCATAAAATACTCTCCATTCCCACCCCCCTTACCCAGCAGGTGCAGCGTGTTCCCCAAGTAGCTCTTCACCATCGGCTCCAGCTTCTTCCACCGGCTGCACCCCTCCAAATCCGCCACATTCCCGCCGTTCGCGGGGAGGCCCAGGATTCGCCGGAAGATGCCGTCTGCCTCTTTCAGCATGAACAGGAGCAGCTTGTTGAAGACGCTGGCGCTGCTGATGCGCAGGGTTTCCTCCCCATCGTCCGGCGTATCGCCGTCCCCATAGTGGCAGGCGGATCGGTACGCCTGCGCATTAGGGTTTAGGGTTTTTTATGCCAATTGTTTTGCAGGATTTTGGGTATACTGTGTAGGGTTTATGCGCTGCTGCCTGCGCATGAGGGTTTAGGGTTCAGGGAAGGGGGGAGGGCCGGGAGGGCGAGGGGAGGAAGTATGTGTATGTGAAGGGGCAAGGTGGCAGTGCATGCAGAAAAAGGAAGAATTTGTGTTGCATGTAGGGGGCATATAGGACCGGTTGGTTCACGGGAAGACCTCCCCCCAGCCAGACAGAAGCCACCCGTCTGTGTGCGCAGCGTATAGTCATGTTGGGCCCATGGGAAGGGGCGAAACACCGGCTTAATTACTGCGGGAAGGCAACATGGGGCATGGTTTCAAGCAGAGTGTGTAAAGGGTATTCTAGTAAGGTCTACAGATTCCTCACCTCAACTAATCATCCCATAGCAACAATGGCCTTTTCCCCACACCGTGCAGCCACCTAGGGTTCGACAAGAGGCTTTGCTAGGGTCTGACACTAGGGTTTAGGGTTTCTGGGGTTCCTCACCCTGACCAGGCACCGCATGGCAGCAATGGAATCCTTCTCCAGCACAGTGCGACACCATCCATCCACCAGCTTGCTGCTCAGCCCACTCCCCGATGCCTCAAGGGCAGGCTGCTTCCCCCCCTTGCCTGAGGGACCCGCCTCCTCATCCTCTTCTTCTTCCCCTTGACTCGCGTCGTCTTCCTCTTCCCCTGCGTCTGCCGCCTCATACTCCTGAACAGTCCAAGGTGGTTTGTCAGCATGGAGAAAACAGGAGAACATGGAAATGAACCAAGCCCTTGCAGGGCCTTAAAATCATGCAACCTATATTGAAGGCTGGATTGCTGAATGCATGTGACTAACGTTTATTAACTAAGGGACGAGAAAGGGGTGGGAAAAGAAAGAAAAAGCTGGAAAATCCAAGATGTTTTTCTCTTCAAATACGGCAATCCCTCAACGCTGAATCCTGAACCCTGTGCATCCATCGCTGCAGCGCTGAATCTTCAAAACCGTATGCCAAGCCCAAGACCACCCCACCAACCCTACCCTAAAACCCTACCTCCTCATCGCTCTCTAGCCCCTCCAGATCATCGTCATCCCCAAACCCTAGCAGCCCCGCATCCGACTGTGCAAGGTAGGCATAAAACTCGGGATCCTGATTTTTCAAGGCCTCCAATTGCGATTTGTGGGACTCGATCTGGGTGCGTAGCTTGCGATTGTCCAGTGCGATCGGGTCCGATTGGTTGAGATCGTCCTCGTCCTCGTCATCGGAGGATGAAGATGAGGTGGGATCGATCTCGGGACCTTCGGGGATAAAGGTGAGCGTCATGGGGAAGAGGGGGTGGTAGGGAAGGTGATGGTGATTTGTAGAAGGGTGGAGTGGGGCAGGGAATCATGGGTAAGGGGGATTGCAGGCACCAAGGGGGCTGCATGGTCACATGGGCACGCCATATCATGGGAAGCTCTCAAAACCCCATTACCCTGCCGCCCTCACAAAACCTGGCTAGGGTTGCAAGGGTTGCTAGGGTTTCCCACACCAGGTCAAGGGAGAGGGCACATGGAGTAACGAATGCATGGCGTGGAATTTCTGACACAGACAATTGCTCCCATCCCATAGTGGCGAGGCGAGCCAGTACAGCATTATGTGCATGTGGCAACCAGAACTTTCAAGCCTGGCAATGGGGAGTGCCGGGCAATCGGACTGTGGCTGCGGAGGGGGTTTAGGGTTTAGGGTAATCGGACTGTGGCTGCTGACAGGGTTCAGAAGGTTCGCACTGTAGACTCAAGAGCAAGTACACACTGGTCGCATGCAGAGACTAGACAGTAACGAGGACCAGGCAATTTAAGTCACCTGCCACGTCTTCCTCCCCTTCCTCCCCTGACATGGACTCCCCAGCGTCTTCATCGCTGCTCTCCCCCCCTGACCCCCCCTCTCCACCAGCCTCCATGAAGCCCCCATCCAGGAAATCGTCGATGTCCATCTCGGCTAGCTTCTGGTCCTTATCATCGCCGCCTAGGAGGGTCAGCACTAGGGTTTAGCAATTTAGGGTGAGTGTTAGGGTTTTGGGGTACAAAAAGTTGGTACATATGGTGACCATCACTGCAACTGGGGTCAGTGCCTGATAAAGAATACTCATTTGTCACGAGTTGGCGTGTACTGGTACACGCCTATACGGGTGTGTGCGTGTGTGAGTGCAACACGACTGCATGCATGCGTTTTCGACACAATGCATGCATATACCTATGCCGAGCAAACCGCCACCGTCACCACCGCCACCACACTGCCACACACCCCTCCCCCTTGCCACCCCAGTAGCACCAAGACCACAGTAACACGCACCATCGTCGGAGGCGGCCGGTGGCTTGCCCGAGGCAGGCGGCGCCTTGTCCCTGCCCGCGAACACGGGCTTGCGCCGCCGCTGGATCTTGTCCTTGAGCCCCTTCTTGGCGAATTTCTTGGTGCTCTTCTTGAGCTTAGACATCGCGCCCGAGCTGCGTGCGCCACCGCCTAGGGCGGCGGGCTGGGGCGGGCTTCACCAGGCAGCCTCCAGGCGAATCGAACCCGCGACCCAGGGCGAAGCCTGAACCCTACCAGGCGCCTAGAGTAGTGCGGCGCAGGGGAACCAACCCACGGTATACAAGGGTGGTGTGGCCAATAGGGGGTCGAAGCCGCAGCCTTGCAAGGGCGAAACGAATAGAACCAGCAGCCTCCTTCAGGGCGGTGACACTAGGCCACACTAGCTTGCCACCGAAGGGTTCCGGAGCCACAACGTATGCAACATGTGCGAGTGGATTCGAAGTTCAAATTTAGGAGAAGCAGGGAAGACGTGCCTAAGACCTCAGCGTTGTTGTTCTTATCAAGGTGGGAACTGAGTTTGCATGCATGTTGGCTTTTTCCGTGCCCGCTTTCGATTTGCATATCACTCCTCCTGTGGGTTCAACAACCACTCACAGCAAGCGAGCTGCCGTTTCAGATATGGCGATGCAAGTAACAACGCTCGCTTAGAAACTAGGATACTTTGCTGCCGAACCGTTATACTCAACACACCCAACCGTGCTTGCTGGAAGCTCCGAGCAACCCCCTCCCCTTGCGCGCGCGCGTCCTGGGACCTGATAATCGCCCACCAAACACACTTTTGCTGCAACGCCACCACTCTCGTCGACCAGAAAACACCCCACCGCTGTACCCACCACCGCAGCCACCATCGCGACCCACGCACTTCCGCCCCACCGCCACCAGACCCCACATCGAACCCCGCCCCCATGCATGCATATAGAGCATGACCGGCACAATGGGGCCTAACCCTTCCCTGGGGGCGGGGTCGGCCGCCGCCAACCGTACAATTCATGCCCGACCGCCGCCACGCCAGCAGCCGAGCCTGGCGGCGGCAGGTGGAGCTGCCAGGCGGGCTCCACTCCCACGGGCCCAAGGGCCAACGTCAGGTAAGGGAAGAGGGGCTTGCACACACGAAAGACTCACCAAGGGGAGTTTACAAGGGAGGGTGGGGGCACGCTGTGGAGATATGGGTGGTTGTTTGGCTGGTGCTGTACTTTCCCTGGGGGTTGTAGAGGGCCGTGGTGACTTGGTGGTAGTGGGGACACGCATATGCATAGCACTCTATGAAGCGCTCAAGCGCCTTGGCCCACTGCCAAGGGTTTCCTGTAAGGGTTTTGTGAAAGATTTGCACGTAGGCTAGTGGGGAATCATACACGCAAATAGTGCTCGAGCTGAGTGGCCAGAGTGGAGCAGGTGCAGGCTGGGTAGGGTTTTCGAGGGCAGGGGTGGGTGTGGAGGGTGGTGCGCTTCCCGCACTCGCAGCTCCACCGTCTGGAGGGGCACCCCATACCATACAGCAGTCATAGCGGCTTCATTCTTTCTGTTTCTGCCGCATATCCCCTGGTGCCATGTGCTTGCCTACCCTCCCTGGGGTGACGAGACCTTTGTGGTTTTCTCGCTTTTTGCTCCGCCCCCCTTTCAATTGCTACATTCAGGAAGGTGATATCCCTCACCCCATCCTCTCCCCCTCGCCTTGACAGGCGCCGAGCGGCCGCTCCCACAGCCCCCCACCGCCGCCCTCACCTACCCCGCCACCGCCCCCCCGCACCGCCCCGCCCCCCCGGCCGGCCACGCCGAAGAAGATGCCGGCGAAGCCGCCGATGCCCGCGCCCCACAGCCCCTTGTTCGACGCCCCGGAGCGCTTGG